>JAABOM020057709.1:0-14794 GCA_011800125.2 Solanum clarkiae
CATTTTGCTTTATTCCATCATACTCCAAAGCCAAAAAATAGTCAATCTTTGGCTCCATCCGAGATTGATGGAAAAGTTATTCACATACACAATAGACCTCATATCTAACTACCTATTTTAGCATATCAAAAACTTAAATTTATAGAGTGATAAAATTTTAACACGGAGATTTACTAAACAAAGACACTGCGAAAGAACAAGCTACGAAAATTAAAACTAATCAACATGGATGCTAAGCTAAGGAAAAATCCTAGAAATTTACAACTATGAGATCAGCACACAAAGGAACCAATTTGCAGTTTCTTAAGGCCAATAATGTCTTCCCAAAAAAATATTGTAACAATATGCTGGCAATTCTAGAAATTAAGACACCCAATAAGATAAAAGTTTGTTGATGAAAACTAAGGAACAATGCCTGCACACCAATTGAAAACCCATATTGTATTGTTTAGTAACTGAAAATAAATCAATTCTTCACCCATCACACATAATAACACTTATATATTCTAAAACTTTATGGAAATTTTGGGCAATATATGAATGTAATTCCTTACCTGAACTCAACGTACACTATTTGCTTTTCTGACGCCGCACAATAATGTTCTTCCTTTGTTTCTCTTTCTCTCTATATATAGATATATGTATCTATTTTTTTCTATATTGTTATTTAATTCTCTTGGAGGATTTAATGATTACAGGAGGTATATTTGAATTTGTGGTCAATTTCCCACTAATTGTTGTCTTCCAATTAAATAAGTAAACAAATGGTATAACAATACAGGTGCAAGAATTTGTTTTTGGATTCCCACTTGCTTGCACATGACATTGCCAGCACTTAGGTAATATTTTGTCTACCAATTTAGTAGCAGAGAATTATTCAAGTAGGAGTAATGATCACAAAAGATCAAAATAAATAATTGTAGTTTCTTCTTTTTCACAATTCTATTCTCCTTGGATAAAATTTTTATCTCAAATTACTTTTCAACTAAGTAACAAAAGTTATTGAATAGTCCAAACTATCCACTAAAATTTACAAGAAGAATATTTTAAGAAAACAAGAGGACAAATTATCAAAATAGCCTAACGGGTCTTTACATTATTCACCACTAAATATCATGTTTATCCTCAAACATAAGGTAGAAGTAAGTACCTGAAGCTACGAAAAGATGAGGATATTTAGCATGCATATCAGACTCCATCTCCCAAGTCGTCCCTCTAACTGGATGATTCTTTCATTGCTCATTCATAGAAGCAATCTCTTTGTTTCTAAACAACATGTTCGGACTCAAAGAAACCGAATCAAATAAAAGTATATGAGACTCATCGGGCACATACTTTCGGAGTATGGAGACATGAAACACAGGATGCATGGATAATAAGTTAGGTGGAAAAGCCAGTCTATAAGCCACCTTTCCAACTTGCTCCAAAATCTCAAATGGGCCAATGAATCGGGGTTATGCTTTCCCTTTTTACCGAACCGCATATAACCCTTCATAGGTGACACTCTAAGCTAAACATGATCACTTACCATAAACTCTAGGGCTCGAACCCTCCTATCTGCATAACTCTTTTGCTAACTTAGAGCGGCCAATAACCTACCCTGAATCATATGCACCGGTTCCATAGTATTCCTATGAAAGTCTACATCTAATGAGTCCAATCTTTGCCGAATCAAACCAACAAATTGGAGACCTACACCGCCTACCATACAAAGCCTCGAATGGAGACAACTAAATGTTAGAGTGATAACTATTATGATATACAAACTCTTCTAAGGGAAAATATTAATCCCAGAGATAGCTAAAATCAATCAGACATGCTGGAAGCATGTCCTCCAACACCTGAGTAGTCCGCTCAAACTGTCGGTCTGTCTGAGGATGAAAGGCAGAACTTATATCCAACTGAGTACCTAGACCATGCTATAAGGCCCTCCAAAATATGAAGTGAACAGTGAACCACGGTCCGAAATGATAGAAATGGGCACACCATGCAGTCAAACTATTTGACTGATGTAAAACTTAGCAAACTTCTCTTTCGTGTACTTAACCTTGACAAAATTGAAATGAGCAGACTTAGTTAGTCGATCCACAACTACTTAGATAGAGTCATAACCACCTACAGTAGTGGACAAACCCACCACAAAATCCATGGTGATAAGCTCCATTTCCACGTAGGAGCGTCCTTTGAAACTCAACTCTTGGCCATTGATGCTCACACTTAACCTGCTGACAAGTTAAACACTTGGAAACAAAATCTGGAATGTCTTTTTTTCATTCCACACCACCAGTAATGATGACTCATGTCATGATACATCTTTGTTTCTCCTGGATGAATGGAATAACGAGTACAATGAGCCTTCTCAAAAATCAATCTAATCAAGTCACCCACCTTAGGTACACAAACTAGACCTCCCTTTCTCATAACACTATAAGGATCAAGCTCCGTTTCCTTAGCCTCTCCTCTGGTCACTTTGTCTCTGATAAGACAAAACTTCTAATCCTCAAACTGATGCTCTCGAATTTGGTTCATCAAGGAAGAATGAGCTTCAATGAAAGCCAGTACACCACCCTCATCAGAAAGTTGTAACTTAACTAGGCCATTAGCAAGACACTGTACATCCCTGCCAAAGGTCGCTCCTCAACTCGAATGGCGGCTAGACTCCCCATGCTAGAAGTATTTCTACTCAATGCATCGACCACCACGTTAGCCTTCCCTAGATGGTATAAGATGGTCAATCGTAGTCGTTTACCAACTCCATCCACCTACACTACCTCAAATTCAGATCTTTTTGACTAAAGATATACTGAAGACTTCTATGATTAGTGAAGACCTCACAATTTACACCATATAAGTAATGAAACCATAACTTAAGCACAAAAACTACAGCTGCTAACTTTAAGTTATGAGAAGGGTAGTTCTTCTCATGAACCTTCAACTGTTTAGAAGCATAGGCAATTACTTTCCCTTTTTGCATCAATAAACCACCTAAACCAACTATTGTAGCATCACAATACACCGTAAAGTCCACACCTGCTTTAGGTAGTGTCAAAATGGGAGCTAAAGTCAACAAAGTCTTGAGCTTTTTGAAGCTCACCTCATACTCATCGGACCACTGAAAGGCTATATTCTTCTGAGTTAATCTAGTCAATGGGGCTGCAATGGAAGAAAACGCCTGAATAAACTGCCAATAATACCCCGCTAACCCCACAAAACTACAAATCTTGGTAGCTGAAGTAGGCCTTGTCTAACCTCTAACTGCCTCAACCTTAGCCGGATCTATTCTAACTCCCTCTTTAGACACCACATGCTCTAAGAATACTACTGAATCAAGCAAGAACTCACACTTGGAGAATTTTGCATATTACTTTTCCTCCCTCAACCTCTGTAGCACTATCCTCAATTGAAGAACATAATCAACCTCAGTGTTGGAATACACCTAGATGTCATCAATGAATACTATAACAACAGAATCTAAGTATGGATGAAAACACTCTATTTATGAACTCCATGAATACTACAGGGGAGTTAGTCAACACAAAGGACATCACCAAAAATTCATAGTGGCTATAACGAGTTCTAAAAGTTACCTTAGGAATATCTAATTCTCTAATCCTTAGATAATGAACCAGACCTTAAGTCAATCTTAGAGAACAAAGCAGCTTCCTAAAGCTAATCAAACAAGTCATAAACACGGGAAAGGGGGTACTTGTTCTTAATAGTCACCTTATTCAACTGCTTGTAATCAATACACATCCTTATAGACCCATCTTTCTTTTTCACAAACAAGACTTGGGCACCCCAAGGTGAGACACTAGGATGAATAAATCCCTTGCTTATTACTTCTTGGAGCTGCTCATTCAATTCTTTCAATTCAGCTGGAGCCATTCTATATGGAGGGATGGAGATGGGCTTAGTGCTTGGCTCTAGATCAATAGGAAAGTCAATATCCCTATCAGGATGAACACTTGGAAGGTCTGTAAGGAACACATCGACAAACTCCTGAACTACAGGAATGGACTCTATAGAAGGTAGTTCAAGACTAGTATCTCGAATGAAGGCCAAGTAAGGCAAACACCCCCTACCAATCAATTTCTGAGCATGGATGTAGGAGATACTATGCTAGGATAAGAACCACTATCATGCTTCCACTCAATCCTTGGTACACCGGGCATGGCTAAGGTCACAGTTTTTGCATAGCAATCAATAATAACATGATAAGGAGAAGCCTAGTTCATCCCATAGATGACATCAAAGTCTACCATATCTAGAATAATCATATCTACCCAAGTATCATACCCAGCCAGAGAAACAAGACAGGATCGATATACTCGATCCACCACTAAAGGTTTACCTACTGGTGTAAAAACTTACACGAGCACCGACATCTGATCACACAATAAATCAAACCCAAACGAAAAGAATGTAGACACATAAGAGTGGGTAGATCCGAGATCAAGTAACACAGGTATATGCATATGACAAACTGGAACAATACCTGTAATAATTACATCTGAAGCCTCAGCCTTGGGTCTCCCTGGAAATGCATAACACTGAGCTCCTCTGCCACCCCTGGTCTGAGAAACACCTCAATCTCCACCACGTGGAACCAAAGTACCACTATCTGAAGTCCTGCCACCTCTAGTAGTTTGACCCTTCCCTGACCCCTGGCTAGTGGAGCCGAATCTCTAACTAGAGCTACCGAATAAGTACGATGAGGTCCTTCATAAGTCTTAAAGGGACACTATCGAATGAAATGGCTTGGATCCCAACACCCAAAATAAAACCTTAGTGAAGAAGACTGTTGTCCACAGAAAGAACTATTATGGCTACCATGGCTGGAACTGTGGGACCCTCGAGATATCTGTCCACCCTCAGCTGCTAGCATAGATGCATGCCGAGGACTATATCGCCTCAAAGATCCACCACTCCTGTACGAACCATTACCTACTGATGAAGTACCAGAAAATTGACACATAGTACTAGTCCTTTTAGGGTATCCAAACTCTTCTCGAACCAGCAACTGTCCCTCGTTGGTAGTGCTCACAATAGACTGAAAGGAATCCCCCTCATGAGCTGCTCTGAATACAAAGGATCTAATTGAGAAATTCAAACCCCTCATAAACCTACGGACTGTCTCCACCTCATTTGGTATCATAGCTAAGGCATATTGAGATAATTGATAATAATGGGCCTTATACTCAGTAACAGTCATACCACCTTGCCTCAAGTCTTCAAAACTCAATCGACTCTCCTCTTGTGCACTCCAAAGAATGTAGTGATCCTTAAAAGCAATGGATAACGTACTTCAATCCACTGAAGGTGAGTTTTAAAGGATGCCCATTCCTAAATGGAAGTGGGAGTGTATCACCATGGATTTTGTGGTAAGTTTGCCTAACACAGTAAGTGGTTATGACTCTATTTGGGTAGTTGTGGATCAACTAAGTCGTCCAATTTCATTCCTGTCAAGGTTAAGTATATAGCAGAGAAGTTGGCTGAGCTTTACATCAATCAGATAGTTCGACTGTATGGTGTACCTGTTTCTATCATTTCAGACCGTGGTTCACTGTTCACTTCACATTTTTGGAGGACCTTACAGCATGATCCAGGTACTCAATTGGATTTGAGTTCCACCTTTCATCCTCAGATAGACGAACAATCTGAGTGGACTATTTAGGTGTTGGAGGACATGCTTCGCACGTGTGTGATTGATTTGGGTTCTCGATGGGATCAACACTTTCCCTTAGAAGAGCTTGCATATAAGAATAGTTATCACTCTAGCATTCAGATGACTCTATTTGAGGCTTTGTATGGTAGACGGTGTAGGTCTCAGATTGGTTGGTTTAATTTCGCTAAGATGGACTTATTAGATGTAGACTTTCATACGGATACTATAAAGCAAGTCAGTATGATTCAGGGTAAGTTATTGGACGCTCAGAGTCGACAAAAGGGTTATGCAGATAGGAGGGTTTGAGCCCTAGATTTTATGGTAAGTGATCATGTTTGGCTTAGAGTGTCACCTATGAAGGGTGTTATGCAGTTTGGTAAAAAGGGAAAGCTTAGCCCTCAATTTATTGCCCCTTTTGAGATGTTGTAGCGAGTTGGAGAGGTGGCCTATAGACTGGCCTTGTCACCTAGCTTATCATCCATACATCCTATGTTTCAGTCTCCATGCTCCAAAAGCATCTGCCCAATGAGTCTCATATACTTTCATTTGATTCGGTGTCATTGAGTCCAGACTTGTCATTTGAGGAAGAGCCTATAGCTATTTTGGATAGATAGGTTCTCAAGCTTTAGAAACAAAGAGACATCTTTCGTGAAGGTGCAATGAAAGAACTGTCTAGTTAGAGAGGCGACTTGGGAGATGAAGTCTGATATACGTGCTAAATGTCCTTATCTTTTCAAAGCTTCATGTACTTACTTCTACCTTATGTTCGAGATGAATATGATTTTTAATAGTGGATAATATAATGACCCATTAGGCTATTTTGAGAATTTGTCCTCTCGTTTTCTTAAAATATTCTTCTTGTAAATTTTAATAGGTAGTTTGGACTATTCGATAACTTTTGTTACTTAGTTGAAGGGTAATTTGAGATAAGAATTCTATCCAAGAAGAATAGAATTATGAAAGAGGAGAAACTATAGTTGTTTGTTTTGGACTTTTGTGATCAGTACTCCCATTTGAGTAATTCTCTACTACTAAATTGGTAGACAAAATATTACCTGAGCGCTGACAATGTCATGTGCAAGCAAGTGGTTATCAAAAAAAAAATCTTGCACCTACATTGTTATACCATTTGTTTATTTATTTAATGGGAGACAACAATTAGTGGGAAATTGACCACAAATCCAAATATGCCTCCTGTAATCATTAAATCCACCAAGAGAATTAAACAAAAATATAGAAAAAAATAGATAAATATATCTATATGTAGAGAGAAAGGGAAACAAAGGATGAACATTATTGTGTGGCGTCACAAAAAAAAAAAAATAGTGTGCTTTGAATTCAGGTAAGGAATTACATTCATATATTGCCCAAAAATTTCATGAAGTTTTAGAATATATAAGTGTTATTATGTTTTGATGGGTGAAGAAGTGATTTATTTCCAGTTACTAAACTATACAATATGGGTTTTCAATTGGTGGGTATGCATTGTTCCTTAGTTTTCATCAACAAACCTTTATCTTATTGGATGTCTTAATTTCTAGAATTGCTAGCATATTATTACAATATTTTTTTTGGAAGACATTATTGGCCTTTAAAAACTGCAAATTGTTTCCCTTGTGTACTGATCTCATAGTTTGAAATTTCTAGGATGTGTTCTTTAGCTTAGCATCTATGTTGATTAGTTTTAATTTCCATAGCTTGTTCTTTCACGGTTCTTTGTTTAGCATATCTTCTTTTTAAAAATTTATCACTTTATGATTTAAGTTTTTGATATACTAAAATATGTAAATTAGATATTAGGTATATTGCGTTATATGAATAACCATTAAAGTTAGGCTCTTTGGAGGAATTCATGTTAACGTGGAGTATATCTAAGTAACAATGGGTTGGTTGTCCTTTTGTTATCTTTTTAATGAGCTTTAAAAAATGTATTATAGATGTAAGCATTTATGTTGGGGTAGCAATGATATCACCAATTGGAGCATAATCTCAATTAACATGGACTTCATTATTGGTCTATCAAGGTCTCCAAAGCAACATGAGTCAATACTAATGACTATAGATAGAATGACCAAATCAGCTCATTTCTTAGCAGCGAAGACAACTAATACTACAGATGAGTAAGCCAAGCTGTACATTCGCGAGATTGTGAGGTTGCATGGAGTTCCCTTTTCTATAATCTCAGATAGAGGAGCTCAATTCACCTCCCAATTTTGGAGATCTTTTCAGAAGATATTGGGTACTAAGGTAAATTTGAGTACAACCTTTCATCCAAAGACGGATTGCCAGGCAGAGTGTACCATTTTGATATTAGAAGATATGTTTAGAGCCTGTATCCTCGACTTCAAAGGAAATTGGGACGATCATTTACTATTGATTGAATTTGCATATTACAATAGTTACCATGCAAGCATCCAAACGGCTCCCTATGAAGCTTTGTATGAGAGAAGATATAGATCACCAATTGGGTGATTTGAAGTTGGAGAAGCTGAATTGATCAGACCTGATCTTGTGCACTAATCCATGGAGAAGGTAAAGGTTATTACAGAGAGGTTGAAGACTGCCCAAAGTCACCAGAAGTCTTACACCGATGTGAGAAGGAAAGACTTAGAGTTCGAGGTAAATAATTGGGTGTACTTGAAAGTGTCGCTTATGAAGGGTGTTATGAGGTTTGGGGAAAAGGGGACCTGAGTCCTTGCTATATCGGTCACTATCAAATTGCGAGGAGAATTGGGAAGGTTGCTTATGAGCTAGAGTTACCTTTTCAGTTAGACACAATTCATACGCAGATAGTTTGACTGCATGTTGTACCAGTTTCTATCATTTCAGACTGTGGGTTGACTGTTCACTTCACATTTTTGGAGAGCCTTATAGCATGGTCTAGGTACTCAGTTGGATATGAGTTCCATCTTTCATCCTTAGATAGACTGACAGTCTGAGCGGACTATTCTAGTGTTGGAGGACATGCTTTGGATGTGTGTGATTGATTTTGGTTCTCCATGGGATTGGAACTTGTCGTTAGTAGAGTTTTCCTATAAATAGTTATCACTCTAGAAGGACAAGTTTACCTATAATAATAGTTATCACTCTAGCATTCAGATGGCTCTGTTCGAGGCTTTGTATAGTAGATGATGTAGGTATCCGATTGGTTAGTTTGACTCCTATAAGATGGACTCATTAGATGTAGACTTTCTTAAGAATAGTATGGAGCAGGTCCATATGATTCAGGGTAGGTTGTTGGTCACTCAGAGTCGACAAAAGAGTTATGCAGATAGGAGGGTTCGAGCCTTAGAGTTCATAGTAGATGATCATGTTTGGCTTTGAGTGTCACCTATGAAGGGTGTTATGCGATTCGATGAAAAGGGAAAGCTTAGCTCTTGATTCATTGGACTATTTGAGATTTGGGAACGAGTTGGAGAGGTGGCCTATAGACTAGTCTTTCCATCTAGCTTATCATCCGTGCATCCTATGTTTCATGTCTCCATGCTCGGAAAGTAAGTGCCCGATATGTCTCACATACTTTCATTTGATTCAGTGGTGTTGAGTCCAGACATGTTTTTTGAGGAGGATTCGCAAGCTTAGAAACAAAGAGATTGCTTCTGTGAAGGTGCAATGGAAGAACCATCCATTTAGAGAGGTGACTTGGAAGATGGAGTCTGATGTGTGCTAAATATCCCAATCCTTTTGCAGCTTCAGATACTTACTTCTTTCACTTTATGTTCGAGGACGAACATGATTTTTAGTGATGGATAATCTAATGACCTGTTAGGTCATTTTGGTGATTGGTCCTCTTGTTTTCTTAAAATATCCTTCTCGTAAATTTTAGTGGGTCGTTTAGACTATTCGATAACGAAGATTATTTTGGGTAGATATAGATAAATAATATAAGTTATCGTTTAAATTTAATGTGATCAAAATTTTATTACATAGCCATGTATTTTAGAATAAATGAGTGGGGAATTGTTGTGGTTGCATTTATTGATTATTATCCTTATATCCAATGTATAATTGTTTTCACCATATATCCACTTTGTTTATTTTATACACATTATTAAAGTTAATAGAATTAATGATTCTTGCACTTTTATGTGCTCAACCCACCAAGTTTATTTTAGTAATTTTCTTACATTTGTTGAGGCACTTTGCTGCCTATATAAAGCAGAGTTCTGCTCAAAGATCAGACACATAGAGACGGAAAAAAAGGTAATTAGTTTATATAATATATTTGAGAGTTTTTATTAGTTGAAGGGGAGAAAGAGGACAAGGGTATTTATACCTCATCAGATTAGGAAAACAAAAGCAATGAAAAAGAGAAGAGAAGAAATAACTTACGTATTGCGGCTAATACCTTAAGGCGAGAGAAGGACGAAGCCCTCTTTGACAACTTTAAGGAAATTGAAAAACAAATCTATCCTAAACAATGAATTAATTATAGGGATAGAAGTGATATAGTATAATAGTCATTGTTGCTGTAGAAAATTATTGTCTTAAATTGTTGTAAGTGGGAATATTTGCAAGTAACATGCATATTCTGACTTGCCAACTCAATTCATGAACCTTTGTTTCCCCATATCTTTTGTAGCTCAATTTCTATTTTTCTCTTTGTTGGGGTTACTGGATGTCTACTGCTAACTTGATGAAGTCACATTGATCAAATTACCTGTTCAAGTGGAATTTCTCGGATTTTCTTTGCAAACTCCATTCATTATATGGTGCTGACTCTTTATAAAAGACTCTAGTTGTGTTAATATGGTCTCGTTTTCATCAAACTCCAGTTACAGTATTGCAACTCAGTAATAATGTTAGGGTTCTTTTACTTTTCTTATTATGGTTACTCTATAGAGTCAAGGTTTAATATATTAAGATAGGTAATCAAAAATTAAATATATTTTAGTCTATTAATATAATAAAGTTATGTTATTAAAAACTAAAGACTTAACTCCAGGCTCGAAATTTCTGGAATTGACTATGAAATTGGTTAGTTTTTTGGTTCTAGGCTAGATACATAGTAATATGAGTATTTTTAGCTTTGAAATCTTATTGTGGCCATTATTTGATTAGATCATGGGGCTACGAATTTTATTCGAAAGGGAAAGGCTCAAGTGTTTAATTGATCGTGATTTGACTAAGGCAAGTGGACTTTTCAAAACTTTGTATTTCTCGTACAATTGTCAAATTATCCTTTCTCCTACGTGTGATACATGAAATATTTTAATATTATAAGAAATGAGGTGATTAAAATGTAAATGTGAGTCGGTATGTTATTATTGTACTTGAATTGAAAAATGTAGTTACGTGACAAGAATTCTATTTTTGAGATATATAGTTATGGTTGGTGATTATGAGTGGATTTGTTTGTGGATTCATCTCATGTTCATACATTCTATGTCACACATATTTGCATTAATTCTAGATATTGATATGAGTGAGATGGGAAACATTAGGACCGAGGTCTTTACCAATCGTGATATGATGCTGAGGTCTTTGCCAGCGAAATTGTGATCTTTACTAGTGATATTGTGATGCCGAGGTTTTTTCCGGCAATGATATTATACCGAGGTCTTTACCAACAATGTTGTGATGTTGAGGTATTTTTCAATGACGTTATGATGCCGAGGTCATTGCCGATAAAGACCTCGACGTTATATCATTTTCGGTAAATATCCTGGCATCACAATACCACTAGAAAAGATCACAATTTCGCTGGAAAAGACTTCGGCATCACATCTCGACAGGTAAAGATCTCGGTCCCAATATTTTCCATATCACTCATATCAATATTTAGAATTAATGCAAATATGTGTGACATAATGAATGAACATGAGATGAATACACAAACAAATCCACTCATAATCACCAACCACAACTATATATCTCAAAAATAGAATTCTCATCACTTAACCACTTTTTTTCAATTCAAGTACTACAATAATACACCAACTACAATTACATTTTAATTACCTCATTTCTTATAATTTTAAAATATTTCATGTATCACATGTAGGATAAAGGATAATTTGAGAATTTTATGAGAATTACAAAGTTTTGAAAAGTCCACTAGCCTTAGTCAAATTACGATCAATTAAACACTTGAGCCTTTCCCTTTCGAGAATCCATAGCCTCACGATCTAGTCAAATAATGATCAAAATAAGATTTCAAAGCTAAAAATTCTCATATTACTATGTGTCTAGCCTAGACCCAAAAACTAACTAATTCAATAGTCAATTTCAAAAGTTTCAAGCCCGAGGTTAAGTCCTTATGTCTTCAATAACATAACTTTTGATATTAATATAATATAATATATCTAGTTTTTAATTACCTATCTTAATATATTAAAGCTTGACTCTATGAGTAACCATTATGAGAAAAGTAAAAGAACCCTAAAATTATTACTAAGTCGCAATACTGTAATTCCAGTTGATGAAAACGAAACTATATTAACAAAACTAAAGTCCTTTATAAAGAGTCAACACCATACAATGAATGGAGTTAGCAAAGAAAATCCGAGAAATTCCACTTGCACAGGTAATTTGATCAATGTGACTTTATCAAGTTAGCAGTACACATCCAATAACTTCTCCCAACAAAGCGAAAAATAGAAATTGAGCTACAAAAGATAATGGGGAAACAAAGGATCTTGAATTGAGTTGGCGAGTCACAATATGCATGCTACTTGTAAATATTCCGCTTACAATAATTTCAGACAACAATTTTCTACAACAACAATGACTATTATACTATATGACTTCTATCCGAATAATTAATTCATTTGTTTAGGATAGTTTTGTTTTTGAATTTACCTGAAGCTGTCAAAGAGGGCTTCGTACTTCTCACGCCTTAGGGTATTAGCCGCAATAGGTAAGTTATTTCTTCTCTTCTCTTTTTGTTTGCTTTTCTTTTTCTAATCTAATGAAATATAGATACATTAGTCTTTTTTCTTTCCTTCAACTAATAAAAACTCTAAATATTTTTTTCGGTCTCTGTGTTCCTGATCTTTGCTCTGCTTTATATAGACAGCAAAGTGACTCCACAAATGTAACAAAATTATTAAAATAAACTTGGTGGGTTAAGCACTTACAAGTTTAGGAATCATTAATTCCACTAACTTTAATAATGTGTATAAAATAAATAAAGTGGATATATGTGGAACACACTTACACATTGGATATAAGGATAATAATTAATAAATGCAACCACAACAATTCCCCACTCATTTATTCTAAAATACATAGATAAGTGATATAAAATATTAATCACATCAACTTTTAAACTACCACTTATATTAATTATCTTTATCTATCCAAAATAGTCTTAGTTATCGAATAGTCCAAACTACCTACTCTTGGGATAATTCGTCTTCGAATGTAGAGAAATCTAGGGATTTAGGTCAATGCACGAAGCTCCCTAGGGACTCTAATAATTAACTAGCCCTTAACTCACTCAGGTAATCAATTAATCAAGGAATTCAGCAAGTAAAACAATCAAACAGTCAACAAATCACATCAATCCTCATTAGGACTCTAGAACTCTATCGTTTATCATATTGAGAATGAAAGGAGAACTCAAGGAATGGAAATTTAAGAAATTAGAGAAAATTCATTACCACCAATTCTCTCATCATCAGCAGGCAAGAATAAATGAGGGTATTTTCCCTTCATATCCTTCTCCACCTCCCACGTAGCTTCTTCTAAAATTGATTTCTCCAAAGTACTTTGACCGATCCAATCTCTTTGGTTCTCAACTTTCAAACCTGGCGATCAAGGATTTTGACGGGAATGTCCTCATAACTCAGGTTGTCTTTCACCCTAATACTCTCAATAGGTAAAACCAATTTTGGATCTTCCAAACACTTCTTAAGCATGGAAATGTTGAAAACTAGATAAAGGGTCTCTAACTCTAATGGTAGCTCCAACTCATACGCTACATTGCCCACTCTCTTTATGATTTGATAAGGGCCAATGTACCTCAGACTCAACTTTCCTTTCTTTCAGAATCTCATCACAGCCTTCAAGGGTGACACTTTCAGATATTTCTATCATTTGTGTAGGACTTCTGTCAACTCTTTGCGATCCTCAATCTTTCTCGAATGACATCACGACCCAAACCTAGGGCCTAGGCGTGACACAGAGCAAGGGGAATCCGAAGGGACCCAAAGAAATCCTCTTAGAACATCATTACACATTATTGGTCGCAGAAGCATTAAAACAAGTATCAAACGATAATAAAGCGAGACAACTGGAGATAAGGGAAAGTACTTTCATATCATATATGTCAAGAAAAATAGAGTCAAGGATCTTTGATTTTATACATAACATGTCCAACAAACACCTCTAATACATAAATAAGAGCTGGGGCCAGGATAAAGCAACCGGGTGCACCCTCATAATCAAACTAGACAATAAGGAAGAATGTCTCAATACATAATAAGAGTAACATATACTAAGGTCCCCGAAGTGGAGGACTCACCACAAGTTTGAGTAATACCGATCTAGCCACGTGGAGGAGGATGATCAACTTGGGCACCTGTCCCTACATGTTGATATCATGTAGGCAAGAGTATGCATTAGTACGTTTGAATGTAGTAAGTATGTAGGATGCAATGCAACAAGAATTGAGCATTATAGTCAAAATGCGTATCAATAGGCAATAGGCATAATATAACAATATGACATGTATGATCAATGCATAAGTAAAATATGTTTAAGTAACTTATGCTCATATAGGATATCATATGTGTAGAAGAGACCAAACTATAATTTCCAAACTACAAACCCCTTGGTAGGTTAGTGATAATGCCGCTCCATCACTAGGTGGAGATGTACAAACCCTTCACTAGGTTGATTAGTACAAACCCCCATCTAGGTTAGTGACAATGCCTCCCCATCACTAGGTGGAGAAGTACAAACCCTTCCCTAGGTTGATGAGTACAAACTCCCATCTAGATTAGTCATGATTCCTCCCCATCACCAGGTAGAGAAGTACAAACCTTCCATAAGTTGAAGAGTACAAACCCCTATCTAGTTTAGTGATGATGCTGCCCCATCACCAGGTGGAGAAGTACAAACCCTTCCCTAGGTTGATAAGTACAAACCCCCATCGAGGTTACCCGGGCTCTTCCCCCCCCCTCC
>JAABOM020057710.1:0-14794 GCA_011800125.2 Solanum clarkiae
GTCTAGTAAATTCAATAAGAGCCTTTCTACCAAACAAATTAAAAAAAAAATCAAAAAGAGCCAACAAATCAACATATATTAGTAAAATATAAAGTAAAAAATAACGAGTTTTAAAAAATAAAAAAATATGTCTAGTGTCAATATCTTAGTGCCAATTAATTGACAGATTATATTGACTATTCTTTTCAATTTTTTTTTAATTGAAAAAATTGGAAGCGGGGAACAGGGGGAAATACGAGAGGACGTTAGAAGGTGGAAAAACCAAATTAGCTTTTATTACTAAAATAAAATTCCAGATAATCAATTAATTAAATTATTAAGATTTTTTTATTAAATTTTCAATTAAAAGGAAAGATGAATTCTTAAATAATGGATCACAGAATCACTTGACCCTAGTGAAGTAGCATAAATGTAGTCATTATAACTACATGCACCGTTCACACTACATAGTATTAAAAAAGAAAAAAGCTTTACTTTAAGTAGATATGATCACTTAGTTTTTTTTTTCCACTCAGTGTCCGGAGTTCATGGAGTTTCCACTAAATTTGAATCGTGCACTGCAGGATCCATTTTAGGGGTAACGCTTCCAACAGGATTTTTCCATTCGCAGGACTCGAACTCAAGACCTCTGGTTAAGAGAAAAACACTTCCATCAATGCATCACAATCCATGCTAATTGATCACTTAGTAATACTGCTGAAATAGAAACAAGCAGCATTATAGTGTTACTTTTATATGAAAAAAAAATTCACGAAATTTGATCAATATATATTACACACATATATATATGTAAAAAAGAATGGTATATATAGTATTATAGTATAGTCTTTCAAATGAACAAAATTTGGATAAACACCCTCCCAATATCCTAGCTCCACCTATATGAAACGAGCACCAATAATCAAAACGAAAAAAAATATTTCTTGGTATGCATAATATTATCTAATTAAGTTGGATAAATTATATATTTATGACGAGATGTATAATAGTATTATTATAATTGAAACTAGTGGTACTATGTGAAAACTTGTCCACATCGAATGCATGCATCGAACTCTGTTAAATTAATCATAGATAACAAATTGAGGTGTAGAGTTTTATTTAATTTCAATATAAATTAAAAAAATAAAAAGGAAGCAAAGTTAATAACAATAAAATGAGGATTACCATCATCGATTCTAACTTTATCATTCATTATTCTTCCAATATATTGTTGCATATCCCGGAGCTTTTCCTCATTTTTTTCTTTTATTGTTATTGTAATTTTTATTTTTAACATATTAAATAAAATATTTGTCATCTATCATATTTATATTCTTAACTAAGTGACATTAAAATATTGAAGGTGAAATAGAAGTACGAATGAGATGATAAATTTCTAAAATTAGCTACTCAAAGAATGGATTTAGATTGTTAATGGTCATACTGCTAAAGGGTTGCAAAATTAAGTTCAACTCGACCCAATCCGTTGAACTTTAGGCGGATTAATAATACGTCCAATTGTTAGCTCAATCTATCTCAATTCATTTAAAATTGCGTTGATATGCAATCCAAATTAATTCGAGAGAGATCTTGTTAAAAAAAATTCAAAATACTTTTTTTTTTCAATTTGATATGTTTTATATAGCCATAATAAAGAAAAATGTAATTTAATTAAGTACTAAAATATTGCAAAAGAACAAATAAAATAAGTAAAACTTAGTAAAAATTAGATCGGGTTGGGTCTTGACCCGCTCCATAACCCGTTACTCAACCCGTTTGACCCAACTCATTTTGACCCAAGCAAATTTGGGTTGGGTTGGGTCTTCACTCGTTTGGTATCTTGACCCATTATAACCCGTTCAAATTTGACTCAAACCGTCCAATTGTTACCCCTAATACTGCCAATGCAAAACAAAAATCGTAAAAATCTTTGAGATCTGATTAATTACTAGCGCAGAAATATTATAATTGATTCGATGTGGTTATTGTTTAAAAAAATTCTAAAAAGTAATGTACTATTTATAGCTAGGAAATGGTGTACACATGATTTTTTTGTAAGAAAATATTATAATTATATATCAAATATAAGAAAATATTTTTTCCATACTAACCACACGATCCTCAAGCAATGACGCACACATGATTTTTTGTAAGGGTGTCATCATTTAAAATAAATATTAAAAAATTAAATATTTATAAGCTTATGAGAATAATGAACAAGAGAACTTGATATGTAGCTTAAAAATTAAAATGTATAAAAATGACAACTTCTAGGTTCAAACTTGCAAACTTAACCATGAAACTACTGTACATGCCCATCTGAAGTGCACTTTTGTGTCAAAAAATGTGACTTTATTAGAATACATCCTCTATATATCTTTTTGCCTTTTATTATATATATATATAGTAAAATTTTCCAATAAAGCATTATGACGTGACACCTCTTAATAGGAGTGTGTAAAAATCGAACCAATTAATAAATCGAATCGATAAAAACGTTATTGGTTTATTGTTATTGGGTTATTAGGTTATTGAGTTTTTAATGGTTTTCAAAAAAAATTATTGGGTTATCGGTTCGATATCAATTTTTACTATTGGGTCATTGGGTAAATCGATTACCCAATAATATTATAATAATTTACTATTTTATCCCTTTGTAAATATTAAATATTAGTAGTAATTTAATATTAATAGGACACTATAGCAATACTTTACATATTTTAATCTTTATAGTACTTAAGTGATTAGTTATCAACTTTAGTATTTTAGTTTGTAATTAACTAATTATAGTTTTTGCAAGTTTGTAAACATAATTTTCATGCTTTTTATTAATACAAAGTTTCATTACCATTCTTATCGGGTAAATCGAAAATCGATCCATTAAGGACTTAAAATCGATAAAAAATTATTTTATTAATTTTTTATTGATTTAACATATTTAAAAATTAAAAATCGATAAACCGAATCGATAATGTATAAAATCGAACCGATGAATGCACATTCTTACCCTTAACGCTTCCCAGAACCGCCCCTGTCCTCGAGGGGGCCTATTTGGAATCTCACTTAAATGAGTTGAGGCCCACGTAAATCAAATATTCCAAGTTGCATATATAGCGACAGGACAACATAGATACAAAATGAGACCGGCTATTGAACAAGCTGACTAGCGCGTCACACGGTCGGAGACAATCTTACGTAATAAATACTACGTAGCATTTTCATTTTCATTCAATAAACAAAACAGTCAAACTTTATGTGTTGCCAAATGAAACAACATATATACTATTATATTTTAATAGTCAACAAAAACTCTAATTAATCACCAAATTTATGCCACAATGTGGAAAGATAAAAAGAACCAGATAGTACTAATTTAGCTTATGAAAATAGACCACCGACCAGTCATTTTCATGTAACTAGAGACTCCTATATATGTCTACCAAATCACATAAATTTTGAGTGTGAACAAGAATTTAATTTTGAGGTTGTCTTCTACACAAGCATGCTATACAAACATAATGTCGAGGAATTAGCGTGCATGTGGTTAGCTTAGGGGTGTCAACTTGACAGATAATGGGGTGAGTCAAAATAGATCAACAACAACATTACCCCAGTGCCTCAAAGGCTCCCGCCCATTGCGGGGTAAGGGGAGGTCGGATGTATGCAGCCTGACCCCTATGTTTAAAAACATAGCACGACTGTTTCCGGTGAGTCAAAATAGATCATAAAAATTAATTGAACTGAAATAGTTGCAAAGCCAGAATTTTCACCAATGGGGTCAAACTTTAAAGAATTAGATATATAAAATAGTCAAAGGGGGTTCGACATCTACGGTATATACATAAAAAAATTATTTTAACTAGTAGTATAGTTTATTACCAAACGGGGTTCAGATAAACCTCTTCAAGATAGTGTAGCTCCGCTCCTGAATTGAAATGAGTTGGAAAAAAATATGGATCATAATTAAATTCATCCAATTTTCACTAAATTTTAATTTTTATGTATGTTCCTTAAAAAAATAATTACATAGTAAACTATTTTTTCTTTTATTATGATTATAAATAACATATTAAACAAGAAGTCAGTGTAATTGATCCACCCAAATTTGAGGGGATATTTTTTTATAAGCTAATTTGACCACTCTTACATGTCTCATGCATGGTTAGTAATTAAATAAACTGATTAGTTGGATGAGATGAGATTGATAACGGGTTAGATAAAAAATAATAAAGTTAAAAAAATCGAACCTCGTGTTTAGGAAAAAATGGGTCAAGTGACGGATCATATAATATTCATAGTTATAACAAAAATGAAACTCACTTGACATATTGTATTTACACTGATTGGATAATTTGACAAAATAAATTTGGTCAATCAATGAAATTATTTGTCTAAGTCTAAATCCAATTTTGAAGCTATAAATGGCGTGATAAAAACTCTCTTCTCAACTCTTTTAGTAAAAGTTAGAAGAAGTGCTTAGGCTGCGTACATCCGACCCCTCCTCACCCCGCAATGAGCGGGAGCCTTTTGAGGCACTGGGGTATGTTGTTGTTGTTAGAAGAAGTGCTTATACACGTAACACACTAGTCTTACTCTTCCTCCCCCGATGAGAGAGAAAACTTCTTTAGAAAGTATACTTTTCATTTCCCCTCATTTTGATCTCTTCACCATTTTCAAACTAGTAATTCCTAGATCAATGGAGAATAACATAATGATCCAGTTGAATCACAATATTCCTCAATAATTGTGGGATATATATTATAATGCAAAATGAAGTTTTTTATATGTTTCAAATAGACAAAATTCGTTTCATTGTTATTTAGTGATTTTGTTGATATTGCTTGTATATCAATATAGTCTACTTATGATAAGTTTTAATCACATCATGTACAACAAATGATGTACATTGGATTTCACAATGCGCTAGCATAATTTTATTGAAACTTACTTTCATCTCTACTCTTAATAAGAGTAAGCTTTATACCGATTAGTGTTTTATAATTTTATAATCTAAGTACTTGAACTTTTCAAGTACCATTTGGATATGATGATCAAATTGAGACAATGTTTTATTTTGAGTCTTGTGGATTGTAACTTTCAAAATTAGATTGCCAACTTATCCTTTCATATCAAAGTTATTTGAAAACACGTGTTTAGTAGTATTTATTTTTAGCAGTATTTATATTAACAGTATCGTTACTTATTATCATCATATAATTCATATATCAATAAATATTGATTACTTGGTTTGAAGAATTCTTTAATTTAAACATATTCATCATACTCATTAATCTTAAAACCATTTAATACTAACATTATATATGATCAAATTTCACATGTCATTATTTGAATGTTTGTTTTTGTAGGTAAAGAACTTAATAAGTCGATGTACCTTTTTTTTTCCTAGAGACTAGAAATTATTCGAATTATTCCATGTAAATAAATTTGTCTTTATTTCCTCCTTGTGATAAATAACTTTTTTGTGGAATATAAATTTATATTTGAAGCTTGAACTTTTTCCATAAAGCATAAATTAAATTATTAGAAAAAATTTAAAATTAATTCATTTGAAAGATACAAATTTAAAATCAACTATTTGAATGATAATTTATACAGTCTCATCACTTAAATAATAATTTCAAAATCAGTTATGTAACACTAACCCTCACTCTAGATCTCAGAGAACTGACCTTTTTGTTGGAAACTGTCCAGTGCACTTTGGTTCCTTTCAAGATCACCTTCACGGCTCGTGGAGTGCACCACGAGTCATGCAAGGGCTTGTGATAAGGTCCTTAGTTGCATGTGATGAAGTCGTGTCCTGGACGAGGCAGTTCATGAACCTTCAAACACCACGGGTCATAAACCCCTTCGTGGTGTGTTTCCTTGTCCTTTTTAGTTAAGTGTGTTATAACCCATTTTAACCGAGGTCAAACGGCGTAGAACATATTGAAAATACCTAAATTAATTAATTTAAAGAATCGCTGCCTAATTATTTTAAGGTAAATTATGATACCCACTTTTACTTAATGTCTTAAATAAAAAGGCCTCATTCGGTGCTAAGTTACCTCAATGCCTCATTCGTTGCTAAGCCAAACCCCACAGAATATTTTGAAATCATTATCATAATCATGCATTTGTAAGCTTAAAAACATATACATCATCGTGATAGGAATAACTCATTAACTTAGAAATTCACTCAAGTGAGAATTGTCCTTTCACATGAGGGTCCATATTTGGTGAGAATTATCCTTTCACCATCTTAAACATCATAAAGAACATCTTAAGATACTTTACAAACTTTCATGAACATCAATCGAAAAGCCCTTTTTCATTCATATCAAACCTCAATAAAAACTCTTAATTCAAAACTTGGTGAGTCAATGCATGTAAGTTGTAAATCGTGTCAATCAAGAGGATTATGCTTGAATATGGTAAAACTCATCCATTTAAGTCATTCTCAAAACAATCCATCATAACATTCACATTATCATTCAATCCCTAGGCAGGGCAACAAAAAAATCATCTTGTAAATCATCTACTTCTCATAGTCATAACATAGCATATCATTTATATAACTCATATAATTGAAAATGCATTACAATCTCATCATTTAAAAAGAACTCATGCAACTCATAGTATTCCATGACTTGAAGATAATATAAAGTAGGATTTAGTTGGAATTTGTGGATGAAAGACATTCACAAATCAAATCCACATATCGGATTGAGAATTCTAAGAAAGTATTTGAAGTTTGGCGACGGAAATCTTAGAAACCCTAGCTTTCTTCTTCCTTGCCTGAGAGGATCTTTGCCTTAGAGAAAATTGAAAAAATTGGATTGGGGAAGTGAATGAGAATGTATGTTAGGGTTTGGGAATGATATGGGATAGAATTAGGCTCAAAATGACATAGTATTATTGGACTTAAAATCAAGAAAAATGTTAAAGATACCTCTCATTAAAATTATCGGAGCCAAACTATGACCACCATCTATGGGTCGTAGAATGATTTACGGATCGTGAAAAAGGAGGTTTCATCCTGGTTATATTTTTGGCTTTTGAAACTACGTCTGAACCTCTATCTATGACCCCACTTTATGATCCATAGAGCAAACGACACGTCATAGACCCCTTTGTAGATCAGCCCCAACCTTAGAATATTTTTTCAACTTAAGGACCTCAAACTACGACACCCTTTTACAACTCGTAAACACAACCACGATTCCTCCTGTTTTTTCGTAATTTAAGATCCAAAATTCCAAATTTTTGACCAACTCAGACACCATTCCACGCACACCTTTCGGTGCGTAGTTCTATTTACGGACCGTAAACACCATTTGTAAACCACCCCTGTACTTAAATCAATTTTTCTCCCTCACTGATGCAGTCCACGAGCCTTGTCTACAACCCTTGGTTTGGACCATGAGCCGTAAATGAGGCTCGTACATTGCCTTGTAATTTTCTAATTTTAACACTTCTCGGCATTTTTGTACTTTCTAACTTGCGGAGCCTTACAAGTTGTTCCAAAGTTGTGGAAGATTAATTCTGTTATCTTGACACATTGTTTTAGTATTTTCGTGGGTTAGGGTATGTCTACGGCACCTATATTTTACTGCGGGTTCACCTTAAGTTTGGTTATCTTTTCTCCCAAGGCCAGATGCAATTGGCCTGACATGTGTATGATATGTCCTTAGGATCCTGATAGTGTGCACTTTAGTTGACAGTTATTTCAATTTAATTTTTTGCAGACTAAAAGCATCAATGAGTTTCTGAAGCTTGACAATGGAGAAAGTAATTATCTTTCAGGTGGCCGTGGAAGGAGCCGTGATCTTGGAAGAGGTGGTTTCAGTGAAAACAACAGTGTTAAAGCACCATTCACTGAAGCGGTACCTTCCTTGGGTGCCAAGTAAGGAAGCAGAACTCACCATATCATGTTTGGGTTCAATGGTGGCAGAATATCTCGAGGAATCTGTTCCTGTATTAGAATTATCTTAAAACCTTTATAATTCATCTAATAGTGTAAATCTAGATGACTTTCATCTGTTCCTGTATTAGAATTATCTTAAAACCTTTGTAATTTATCTAATAGTGTAAATCTAGATGACTTTCTGGGATTATTTGAGTCGTAATGATGTCAAGTTTAGTTTTAGTTTTAGTTTTAAAAGCAAAATCAGTTCTTTTAGTTCCTTATTTTGGTTCTTGTAATGTTTTACTAAGTACGTTTAATCTTTGATTGTTTGTCATAATCTACTATTGTCAGTGTAGAGGTGGAATTTATTATATGAGGTTGGCCTCAAATATCGTAGTCCCATAGTTGTTTAGTGAATAAAGACTGCTTGCTTATGTTTGACAAATGACGATGACTGTTATCTCTGGGTACCGCGTACAAAGATAAGTTTCACATTTTCTATCGTCTTTAAATGACTTATGTATCAGGTTCAGCATTGCAGTATGTACAGCTTATATCAGAAAGTATACCCAATCTATCTTTGGTGTATAGTCTTCTTTGTATAGCCAAGTAGAGCACAAAATCCATTTCAGACTGCCCAAGTTATTACATGTCAACCTTCTCTATGGAAGTTTGATAAAATTCCCTCTTTGATGCTAAACTCTTCTGTATCCATGATCTCTTTATAGGCAATCCCTTTTCCTCAACCCAATGTCCTGCCTTCATTATTTTCCTCGCAATCTAAGATGCTTGATTACTCATCACCTCCCATGATTTCTTGCCTTTAATGTAGAATTTATGCACCCTGACAATCCATAGCTTACCCTTTTTCTTGTTCAAATTCCACAGTTGTTTTGAGTTTGGCTGCCTTATTCCACACATGGGTATCAGTGATGTCAAGTCCTCCAGCTACCCTTGGCCAGCAGAGTGTATCCCATGTTACCAGTGCCTTCCCTTTAGCCAGTACCTCTCCATCCCATAGAAATCTTTTGCACATTATTTCCACTGTTTGCATGATTTTCTTAGGCATTAAGAATATTTGAGCCCAAAAATTTTGCATAGAATTCAAGATACTGTTGATCAGCTGTAATCTCCCTGCATATGATAAGAACTTGGTAGTTCATGTTGTGATCCTTCCCACCATCTTGTCTATTAGGGGTTGGCATTGTCCTATTGATAACTTTTTGGAGCTTAGAGGGACTCCCAAGATATCTGAAAGTGATCCTTTTGTGAACCCTCTATGCTGCAATATCTCCTGCTGTGTAGCTTCTGATACACCACCAAAATATATACAACTTTTTGCCTGATTTGCTATGAGGCCAGAAGCATTTGATAATTGCTGAAAACATTCATATAATAGTGTAACAAACTTCAGAGACAAAAGAGTGTTTGCGCAGTTACCATTATGTTCAAGGGCGATGTTTAAAGGTGAAGCAGCATTGAAGATTCGAAGTATGAAATGAGAGCAACAATACTAATTCCACCACTATTCCTAGTTTTTGTACAAAATCACATTGCAAAGAATGGGGTTTTGGCAAAAGGCTGAAACAAAATATAAAAGTAGCACCTAAACATCATTCAAACCACTGCAACTAATTTTACATGCCGCATCAAATGCATCATCGTGCAGATATAGCTTCATCCTTTCAAGAGGAGCAGCAACCACTTTTTTGGTTGACAGGTTGCCCACGGATCTGCACAGTTGGAGGCCGAGCATTGTTTCCTGCGGGTTGGCTCGCCATTCTACAAAAGCAAAGAATCATAATAAGTCATCATACAGAGAGATTCAGATGTATATCGCTTATGAAGCATGGGTAATTTGACAAATTCTGATACCTGTTCTTGATTGAAGCAGCCATGGCCATGAAAGCCTGCTCCACGTTGGTTGCACTTTTTGCACTTGTTTCCATAAATGGAATACCAATTTCATCAGCAAAAGCCTGCATATTTTGCATACCATCAAAGATATAATACAAACCTATCAACCGAGGCATCATCGCCAAGTTCGTGAAATGATCAATGTGGGACAGAGTCTATAATAGAAAGTATAGTGGACTTCTTACCTGAGCTGTCTCCGTGGAAACAACCTTTTGTGCTGTGAGGTCACACTTATTTCCCACAAGAAGCTTGTTTACATTATCACTTGCATATCGATCAATTTCATTCAACCATTGCTTGACATTGTTGAAGCTTTCTTGATCAGTCACATCATAAACTACCTAAAAGGATGCCATCAGAAAAAGATCAGCCTTGATAAATAAAAAAAGAAATCGGTGAACATGTACTAGAAATAATTTGTTTCTCACAATTATGCCATGAGCCCCACGATAGTAACTGCTGGTGATTGTCCTAAAACGTTCTTGACCAGCTGTGTCCCACTGTATGTAACAAGAAAGGAAGATTATACTCTAAAGGAACTATAACAAGTTGAGAATGAATCAAAATATACATAGATTAATGGTTCTGACATAATTCTGTCTCTCTAAATATAATGGTAAATAACCCAGGGAGACTTGAGACATTCCTGCTAGCTAATTGCAATTCCTTTGACAGAGACATAAATTGCCTAGGCACTTGGATTTCAAATACTTACAATTTGAAGTTTAATGGTTTTCCCATCCTGTTCCACTGTGCGGATTTTCTACAAGAGAATACAACGTCACTGATATACTGCAAAAGATAATTACGAAGACAGAGAACAGAATGGCATGGATCACTTACGAAGTCCACTCCAATGGTACTAATGTAACTTTCAAGATATGAATCATCCTGAAAATCAGAAAAAGAACAAAAATAATGAGGAAAAGCCACTTGTCTTCCATCCAGAATGTTATACCTTTTGCTGGGTAATTTAGAAGTAATATAAACTAAAGAGTGTAACAGATATAAATCAGAAAACGAGGACAATAAAATGTAGGAAATGCAACCTTCAAGTCATTCCATTCCCCAGGAACCGAAGTTAATGTAGTCTCAACTTGCAAGCCATAAAAAAATATTCAGAGACAATTCCTTTCTGTACGGATGTCTTGCTAGTTGAAGGAAGGAATGCCAATTATTTTCAACAAAACACTCCATATTTAGATCAGAGTCGACAAGAAATAGTAAAGGGTTCTTCAATCACAAACAAGCTGAACCTCTGTGAGAACAAAATTGAAGAGGAAATACCCCCACACGCAAATAAATACTAAGGGGTCAGAGCCAGCAGGAAATGACCCACAACTTACACCAATGATTTTTTCATAGTTAAAATCACCAAATTACAGAAGCAGAGCATGCTATCCTTGCCTGTCACCCCAAGGACCAAAAGAAGAGGGGAGAAAAAAAACTTCACAAGAAAAGTGAATCAAAGATGAAGCAATGCATTTCCAATCCCCAAAAGAAATATACCAGTAAGAAGAGAAACTTAATGAGGCAAAGAAAAGGCCCATGTCATCACATTTCAACTGAGAAGCAAATGTAGTGAAATTATGCAATTACTTACAGCAAATCTGAGAAGGAGACATGATTTTCCGACTCCAGAATCTCCAATAAGCAATAGCTTGAAAAGATAGTCGCTGCACAGAAGATTACATCAGATAAGCTATATAAATTCAACTATGTTCAGATAAATATATATAACTACACAGACATGCCATGATTCCTAATATGATCAACATCCATAATTAAGATGCCCATAAAGTTGTTTTCAGAGGCACAAATTTAACATCACTATTTATATGGAAAAGACTTCTACTACTATGAAATAAATAAGGAAAAACCTCATTCCCAGCCTTTGACAAATACTACCACTGAGATCTGACACTAGTCAACGTAATCACACAGGAAGATTGCCACTACAAGTTTAACTGTAATAGTTAAACCAGATAAGATCCACTAATAATCAGAGAATGTCTGACAATGTGGAAGAGCACTCCTCTTCCTTACTTTATCGCTTCATCTCTATAAATTTTCTTAGGTTTCTTCTTCCTGATGCAGTGCGGTTTGGTAGGTATGAATATTGGCTTAGTTAAGCAATAACAACATAGCTAGTGTAGTCCTACAAAGTGAGGTCTGTGGAGCTGAGTGTGCACACACACCTTACCCGTACCTCAAAGATAGAGAGGCTGTTCCAATAGACACTCGGCTCTATTGAGACTTCTTTTTTAATAAATAAATGATGAGGCTCTATGGAGACGTCAATGATGATTAGTTGACGCAGTTAGCTTCCCTTACTTTCAAGGATATAACAATAAAACTGCACAGTTTGGTTTAATTTAAGGTTAAACGCGCTTAATTGAATATCATAGAGATCTGAAATAAGCGGATGTATTCAGAAACAATAGTAGCGGCGGTTCTACAACTTAGTTAAATTTCTGAAGATAAAATGCAAAGAATTCAACAGTTCATATCAACTGAACTCCAATGAACAAAACCGATCAAAGCAGACAACGGAAATCGATCCGAAATTCACCGATCCAGAGTATCCACTCAACCAAGAAGCAAATAACAATAAAACCAGCATATGTAGAAAAGAAGTTCACAACAAAAAGGAAAACATCGAACTCTTCTGCAGAAAACAGATCTAAAAGGAAATTCATCAAAAGTAAAAGAATTTAACTCGTCGCAAATTCAAAACAGCAGATGCTACTTACTATTCGGGATTCATGGCTGCTAAATTCAACAAATAATTGAGATTTTCAGGCAGGAAAACTTATCAGAGAATCACAACAGTCGCCGACGAGAGAAGAGAGAGATGAATTTTTTTAATTTATTTATATTGTTCAATTTTACATAAAGATGAGAAATTGCACGGCGAAATGTTGGACTTCTTAAAGAGGTCTAAAAAAGTAGGATTTGTGAAGGTGGGGGGTGACATGGCAATTAAAAGGCATGCACACCACGTATGCAATTACTGAAATGGCCTTCCATTTGATCTCTCAGCTTAAAACGGAAATGATCCAATTTGATTTAACATAAAATTTAAAAAAATATTAATCTTTTGATCTTAAATTAAAATTAATATAACAAAATACCTTTAAATTTTATAATTTTAATGTGTTATATGAAAAATTAAAATTAAAATTTTGTTAAAGAATAAAATAAATTATTTTTTTAAATAACCAAAAAAAGTAGATTTCTTTTTTTAAAATGGGAGGAGTATATTTTTTGGCCGATGACTTTAATTGTGTCATGACTTGGATTACACCCACTTATTAAGTTATTAAATTAAATAAATTGTGATGAGAATATATAATGAAATTTAATTATTGAATAAAAATATATGTATAATAGATTTGTTGTGTGATATTTTATTTGGTATAGACACTAAACGCTAGTGAATCTAGCTCGATAGATACCCACTATTTTTTTTTCTTAATTAAATATATAAAAAATATTAAAGTAATTTTTTTTTAAAAAAAGAAACACTCCTTAGTGGCAAGATTGTCAAGTTAGGTACGTAGGTCATATGAAAATAAAATAATTAGAAATTAATTCGGATTAAATAATACGCTGTATGGATTATAAGTGATTCATAAGTGTTGACACCCAATTTTTATCCTTCACGATGTCAAATTATTCACTGGGCTTTATTTTTTATTTTTAACAATTTTTTAAAAAATTTATTTTCAAAAAAAAAAAATTTATTAATACGGCACACGCGCCTCCAAATCCCTTATACCCGCTCCCCTCTTCTTCTTTTCCACTATCATCTTCTTCTTTCCCTAACCCCAAAACCCTAAGCTAGCCGCCCCTCCCCTCTTCCCCCCGCCTTCTTCTTCTTCTCCCATTCCCAAAACCCTTTCCCTTTTCCCCAAATCCTTTCCCTCTCCCAGAAAATCCAATTTTCCCTTTCCTAGAACCCTTTCCCCTTCCCATGCGAGCGTTCCCTTTTTCCCAAACCCTTTCTCCATTTTCCCAAAATTTTTAATGCCCTTGTCCCCTCCATCACGCGTATCCGTCGCATTAATAAGGAGGGAGCTATTAGAAGCTCCTCTCCGAGGATTTAAGGAGGGGGGCGGATTTGAATCAAAGGATAACAAAAAAAGGGGGCGATTTTGAAACAGAGGAAAATCCGAGAGCGGCGAGGAGGATATCCCTATATCTGAGCTAATCAATTCAAGCATGGAAGGAGGCCAACTCGTATCTTGGCATGGCAACACGGATGGCCTGTGATTATGGCCTCTCTCGTGCAAATGGTGTTTGCAGCCATGGCGAGGTTGACTTCTCTTTTGCTGTATCATAAAATACATCTGAGCCCCATTTGCCTTTGTTTGCTATCAGTATTCGGTTGATCATTGTCTTAAAAGGACCCCAAAGTAAACCAGAGCAAAAATCTCAATCCTCAGTCATTTTGTGTGAATTTCATCATTCGTCGATTTAGAAATCAGAACAGTTTTAAAATTAAGTCTGTCTGAAATTCGATTCGTAGTGGTGTAAGCGTCTTGCCAAGCTCGTCATCCCAGTACGTTGCCCCGAAAAAGGTAATATCCTAATCTTATTTTTCATTTCGAATTTTCTGGTATTTCGTTCGGAATGTGGATGTCATAGCTATATTGAAATCGTCATGTTTATTTTGGCTAAAAATACCTTGCTGCGATGTTTGAGTACTGATTTGTTGTGGATTGTGATTGAATGGTTCTTAATCTAGTCGAGTATAATGCTGTACTGGTTGGGGGTGCTGTGTCGTTATCGTTTTACTCACTACTAAGTTTGTCAAGATTCAAGATCAAAACGTCCAAATGATCTTATTACTGTCATCCCCATTTATTTCTTTGTTGATGTCACTGTTATCTTGCTGGAAAATATTTTTTTTTAGATTACGTTATCAGTTTTAGTCAATGAGCTATTTCCTGGAAAACTGTTGCTTGTTATTCTCTGGGAATGATT
>JAABOM020057711.1:0-14793 GCA_011800125.2 Solanum clarkiae
AATTGAGGACTTCCGACTCCAACTTAATTATGCATGCCAATTTCACTTGATACTCTAATCATGCACCGAAAAAAATGCACTTAAGTTCAAATTACAGAACATCCACAACAAGATTTTCCACTTGGATAATTATAGTTGTTTTAAAGAAATATGGGGTCTAACACAAAGGAACCCCATGCAACCTCACTAACTCATGGATGTACAACTTTGCACACTTCTCAGCCCCATATGTGATCTTAATTGGTAGAAAGTAGGCCGATTTCGTCATCCTATTAACTACCACCCAAATGGAACCAAAACCTTTTCTAGTCTTGGGCAGCCCAACCATAAAATCCATATTAATCGCCTCCCACTTCCAAGTACGAATCTCTATGTCTTGGGTTAGGCCACCCGGCCTTTGATGTTCAACTTTGACTTGTTGAGAAGTATGGAAACCAAAAATGAACTTAGCAATGTCCCTCTTCATGTCTGCCTACCAATTTACATCCCTCAAGTCTCTATAAATTTTGGTGGAACTGGGATGGATAGAATAAGAAGAATTATGGGTCTCATCAAGGATTTTATCTCTCAAACCATCAACACAAGGCACACACGACCTACCTTGGTACCTAAGGGTACCATCTCCCCCTTGGGAGAAAACATCTACTTTCCCCTCTTTCACCAAGGCCTTCAATTCAAGCAAGGAGGAGCCAAGATCTTGTTTTGTTGTTACCTCATCAACCAATGAAGATTTAGACCCATCAACAACAACATTATCATCACCTCCAACCTCTTCCAAACTAACCCCCAATCTAGCTAATTGATGTACTTCCCTAGACACCTCCTTATACCTACCATCCACATGAGCTAAGCTACCCATAGATACCCGACTCAAAGTATCTGCCATAACATTTGCCTTACCTGGATTGTAATGCACGCTCATATCATAGTCCTTAAGAAGTTCTAACACCTTCTTTTCCTAAAGTTGAGATCTTTTTGAGAAAACATGTTGGAGGCTCTTATGATCGGTGAAGACATCAACATGCACCCTATACAAATAATGATGTCAAATCTTTAATGCAAGCACCACGACGTCCAATTCAATATCATGGGTAAGGTAATTCCTTTCATGTACTTTGAGTTGCCTCGAAGCATAGGCTATGACCTTACACTTTTGCATTAGCACACTATCCAAACCAACTCTAGATGCATCACTACACACAATAAAACCCTCAAGCTCATCCGGTAGTGACAATATAGGAGCGGACACAAGTCTATTCTTTAATGTTTGGAAACTTCTCTCACATTCATTGGTCCACACAAACATCACCTTCTTTTGAGTCAATATGGTCATAGGGAAAGCAATGGAGGAGAACCCATTCACAAACCTTCTATAATAATCTGCTAGGCCCAAGAAGCTCCTAATATCCGATGGGATCAATGTCCTAGCCAATTTCTAGTCACATCGATTTTCTTAGAATCCACTCTTATACCATCCCTCGACACCACATGACCCAAGAATGCAACCTCCTTCAACTAAAATTCACACTTTCTATATTTAGTATGCAATTTCTCCTCCTTCAACCTTTGCAACACCCACCCTCAAATGACCCATATGCTCCTCCCTACTATGTGAATAGATCAAAATATCATTAATAAAGACCACAACAAAGGAATCAAGGTAGGGTTTGAAAACCCTATTGATTAGGTCCATGAAGATGGCCGGTACATTAGTCAATCCAAAGGACATCACCACAAATTCATAATGCTCATATCTAGTTGGGAAAGCCTTCTTGGGAATATCACACTCTCTCACGCTCACTTGATGGTAGCTGGATAGAAGATCAATCTTAGAGAAAAAGCTAGCCCCTTGCAACTGGTCAAACAAGTCATCAATTCTTGAAAGAGGATATCTATTCTTTATAGTGATCCTATTGAGTTGCCGGTAGTGAATACACATTCTAAGTGACCCATTCTACTTTTTCACAAATAACACCGGGGCACCTCAAGGTGATTGACTAGGTCTAATAAATCCCTTCTCCAACAAATTTTTCAATTGCTCTTTTAACTCCTTCAACTCCGTCGGGGCTATACGGTAAGGGGAAATGGAGATAGGTTAAGTATCAGGGAGGAGGTTTATACTAATATCTATTTTCCTTTCGAGAGGAACACCGGGAAAGTCATTTGGGAAGACATCAAGAAACTCATTTACAATCGAAATCGACTCTATGGAAGGGACCTTGGACTCCACATCTTTAATCCTTACAAGATGGTAAAGACACCCCTTAGAGATCAACTTACGGACTTTAATGCAAGAAATGAATCTATCCTTGACCACCACATCTTGACTTTCCCACTCAAGGACAGGTTCATGAGGAAATTAAAACTTGACTCTATGGGTTCTACAATAGAAGCATACTAGGAATGTAACTAATCCATCCCAAGAATGACATCAAAATCTATCATGTTTAATTCAACAAGATCACAAGGCAACAACTTATGCAAAATGCAAATGCAACAACTTCTATAAACTTTCCTAGCAACAATAGATGCACCAATAAGAGTAGACACTTCATATGACTCATACAACAACTTGGGGGAAACATAGAACTTTTTAGCAACAAAAGGGGTAACAAAGGAAAGAGTGTCACCCGGATTAATCAAAGCATACACATCAAAGTCAAAGATTTTCAATATATCGATAACAACATCGGGATTCTCAACCAACTCGTTGCCTTCCATGTAGAGCATAAAATTGATTATGCCTTAGGGAACCACCTTGAGGACCACCTCTACCTAGTGGAACCGCATTTGCACCCTGAACTTTGCCACAGTTTCTTGGGCAATCTATCGTCTTGTGACCAAGATTCCCACAACCAAAGCATGCATTAGAACCTTTCAAACACGGGTTAGTATGAATCTTCCCACATCTAGGACACACATCCATAGGAGCCACACCACCAACACCTTGAGGCCTAGGGAAATCATTGGCAAACCCCCTATTAGTAACATGAGTAGGATCTTGGCCTTGATGAAATCTAATACCTTTTTGGAACTTACCCTAAACACGAGCCCTCTTGGCCTCATGGCCCCTCCTCTTTCTCAACTTTTCCTCCACCATTTGCTCGGCATATATCATCAATCGAGACAAGTCCATGTCACCAATTAGCAAAGTGGACCGGCATTCTTCACTCACCAAGTCGGAGACCCCCATCACAAATTTATTCATCCTAGATCTAGGATCGGCCACCAAATGAGGAGCATACTTGAAAGTTGATTAAACATGAGCGTATACTCTGTCACACTAATAGCACCTTGTTTTAAGTTCATAAACTCTACAAACTTTGCCTCCCTAAGCTCAAGAGGGAAAAACTGATCAAGGAAAGCCAATTTTAACTCCTCCCAAAGCATCACATATCCATTTCCCTTTTCCCTCTTCCATTGATCATACCTAATTTGGGCTACCGCCTTAAGTTGGTATGCTGCCAACTCCTCCTTTTTAAACAGCCCAACACCCATGATATTCAAGATTTTGTAGACCTTATCAATAAACTCTTGTGGATCTTCATCCACCTTTGACCCATAGAAAATTGGAGGATTCATCCTCATGAAGTTCCTTACCTTAGCTCCTGGGGTAGTAGCATGAGGGGCTTGGGCCCCCTGATTAACTTGGTTGGCCACTACTTGGGCAAGCAGAGTGAGAGTTTCTCGGAGATCACCATTGGTAGGTTGCTCCTCGAGAGTTTGGGCCTATCTTCCTCTAGTGTTTGGCATGACCTAGCATACCAAAGAACAATAATTAGGGGGGGGAAACTTACCACAACTCTATAGCATAACATAGAATGTGAAGAAGGGAAACATTTCTTAAAATGTCTCATAGCCTCTTATTCTTAGTCATAGCGCATTTCATGACCATGAATAGGACTCTAATCGACGCAGTATGTTAGACTCCGAGGATCTATCAACCTAGTACTCTGATACCAAATTTTTCACGACCAAAACCTAGGGCTTAGGCATGACAAGGCGCAAGGGTAACCCAAAGGGACCCCAAGCAAGCCTTTTAGAACATTACTACACATCCTTGGTCGTGGAAGCAATAAATTAAGCATCAAGAGATAATAAAGTGGGACAAACTGGGCTAAGGGAAAGCATTTTCATACCATAGACATCAAAAAGAATAGAGTCAATGCTCTTAGCATAGATACATAACATGTCCAACAAACACCTCTAATACATAGGTAAGAACGGGGGCCAAGACAAAGCAATTGGGTTCACCCTCATTGTCAAATAGAACATAAAGAAGAGTGTCTCAATACATAATAAGAGAGCATAGACTAAGGTCCCAGAATTGGAGGACTCACGAACTAGTTTGTATTGCACCGAACTAGCCACATGGAGGAGGATGATCGACTTGGGATTTGGTTCCTACATAGTGATATCATGTAGGCAAGAGTATGCATTAGTATGTTTGAATATACTAAGTATGTAGGATGCAATGTAACAAGATGTGGACATCATAATCAAAATTCATAACAATAGGCAATAGACATCATATAACAATATGGCATGTATGATCAATGCTTAAGTAAAACATGCTTAAGTAACTCATGCTCATATAGGATATCATCTGTGTAGAATATACCAAGTTAGATTTCCAAAGTACAAACCCCTTGGTGGGATAGTGATGATGCCGCCCCATCACCTAGGTGGTGAAGTACTAACCCTTCACTTGGTTGGTGATAATGTCACCCCATTACCTAGGTGGAGAAGTAAAAACCCTTCACTCAGTTTATGAGCACAAACCCCTATCTCGTTTAGTGATGATATCGCCCCCATCACTAGGTGGAGAAGTACAAATGCTTGACTCGATTAATGAGTACAGACCCCCATCTCGGTTATCCGAGTTCTTAGACCCCCCGGATTGGGCATGGTCTAATGCAACACTTTATGTAGGATTTATTATATACATAAGCTTATTTTGTCATCATAACATCAATTATATTATATCTAATGCTTTGGACCTTCAACTCCTCAAGAAACTACATCAGGACATTTTATCAAACACTTAGAGGGTGTGAAATGGTAGTATAAAACCATGCAATTTAGATATGAAATTATGCAAGAAAATTCATTGTAAAATTATCCATCAACACCTTGAAACACACTTAAGAAATATACATCAGAATTCCTCATCAAATCTTACAATAGATCCAAGATTTATAGCTCAAAACATAGCAAAACAGTCATAACTTTACATATCTTTAACATAGAGTGCAGTGAATTTCATAATAATCAAGACCCAGTTGTATATCAACTTTAAATCATACAATTTGAGTAAAAATAGGCTTGGATATCATGGGTGAAAGAAACCCATGAAAGAAACTCACATACCCTAGGTTGGAGATAAACTCAGTGAAGGTTCGAAATGGAGACTTGAAGCTTGAAGAAGAACCTCGAAGGAAAACCTTAGCTTATGATGAGAGTTTGGGACTTGAATTTGGGGAGTGAAAATATGGTTAAGTGTTTGAGTGAGTATTGGGAAATATTTAAGATGATATGAGGGTGAAATAAGACTAAGTATAGGTAAAAACACGTTCGGGAACACTTAGGCTCAATATCCAAATACCTCGGACCGAGATAGAAATCACTAGCAACAAAATATATAGGTTTGCATTTGTTCCGTGATGCAAACCTGGTGCGGAGGTCTAATTAACACATATCTGTGACAGTTGCACGTCGCGGTGCTATTGCAGATCAGTTTTGAATAAGAAAATTATGAAAGTTGAAATTGCTAATCGTTTACTCTTAAATCGGGGTTAGAACCTTTTCTCCCTAATTTTGACCCCCTGAAGAAGAATATGACGTCGAATTTTCTATATTATGTATGGATTTTGAGATATATGGAATTTAAACTTTTGGGCATTCCGAGGCACATTTTCATGCACCTTTTGGGATCGTTTCATCCGACTTCGTATTCTTGTTTAGGATGTCAAATTTAGGGGAAAAAGGGTCTAACCCCTATTTTAAAGCAAACGATTCACAATTTCAATTTTTCAAGAGAGCACAAAACAGCGAGGTTAGCGCGTTCATAACACGATGCGCACCAGGCTTATTTTTGTGCCAGTTTTCATTTTTTGTCCAAGACTTAAAAGTCTTAGGCCTAAGCCTTCACACACGAGAAAATTCCTATACTTAGCCTTATTTCATACTTATATCATTCTTAAATTTCCCCAATATCCTCTCAAATACTTAGACTCATATTTCACCATAAATTCAAGCCCCAAAACTCAACACCAATCTTAAGGACTTCATCAAAGATTTCATTCAAGCTTCAAGTCTCCATCTCCAATCTTCTAAGTTTCATCTCCAAAGCTAAGGTTTGTGGGTTTCTTTCATAGGTTCCATTCACCCATGATACCCAAGATCTTTTTACTTAAAAATTGCTTGATTTAAAGTTGATTTTTTTTATTGGTCTTATCTATTATGAAAATCACTCTACACTATGTTGGAGTTTATGAAATTGTGATTGTTTTGCTATGTTTAGGGCTATGAATCTAAGATCTATTAAAAGGTTTGGTGAAGGGTTTTGATGTCTATTTCTTTAGAGTATTACTAAGTATCTATTGAAGCTTTTACATTGAATTTACTAGAATGATTTCACTCTTGAATTGCATGATTTTACACTAGCACTACACACCCTCTAAGTGTTTGATAAAATGTCAAAATGTGGTTTCTTGAGGAATTGTAGGTCCAAAGCATGTCATATGAGTTGAATGACTTTATGATGATGAAATGAATGTTTATATGAGTTATATTTATGAGAAGTATCTATATTATTCAATGATGACCGCCTTGGTGGAGGGTGTAATATCCATCAACCATTGTTGAGGGGTTGATACCTTGACCACGTAATAGGAGGGTGTGATGTCCATTAACCAGCAAGGGGTTGATACTTATGCATTATGATTTATATAAGCATAATCTTACTTCAAGCATCATTCATACATGTCATATTGCTACTATGTTATCCATTGTTTATGTTTATGCATTTTGTTATGTTGTCTATCTCTTGTTGCATTGCATCCTACAAACATAGTATATTCAAATGTACTAACACATACTCTATGCCTATACGATATCACCATATAAGAACTGGAGCTCCATTAGGGTATCATTCTCCTCCATGTGGCTAGTGTCTTCCATTCAATCTAGTTGGTGAATCCTCATGCCCGAGGACAATATCTAAGTTCTTATGTTATGTATTGAAGACTATTTTTACTTTTGGTATACTTTGACTATGAGGGTGAGCCCGGTTGTTTGTCTTGGCCCCCACTAAATTCTATGTTAGAGGTGCTATTGGACAAATAATTATTATGCTTAAGCTTTGACTCATTTATGATATTCAAGCTATTCAAATATAAGTCTCTCTCTCATAGTGTCAATTTCCCCTTGTTTATGTTTCTTATGATGAAGTGTCTTGCTTTTGCGACCAAGGATGTGCGATGATATGCTATGAGGCTTGTTTGGGGTTCCTTCGGGTTCCCCATTCACCGATCACATCTAGGCAATAGGTTTGGGTCATGACAAAGATGGTATCGGAGCACTAGGTTTATAGATCCTCAGAGTCCAACACACCGCATTGATTAGAGTCAATTCATGGTTGTGTTGTGCACCACAACTATGAGTAGGAGGCTATGAGACATTTTAGGAAAAGTTTCACTTCTTCATGTTCTAAGTCGTTCTACAGAGTTGGAGTAAGTTTTCCCCATAATGAGTTCTTTACTATGCTAGATCATGTCTAACACTTGAAGAAGAAGGGCCCAAACTCCCAAGGAGCAACCTGCCGATAGTGAGCTCAGGATGCTATCACTATGTTTGCCTAAGTTGTGGCCAACCAAGTCAACCAAGGGGCCCAAGCCCCTCATGCTACTACCCCAAAAGCTAGGGTAATGGACTTCATGAGGATGAATTCTCCAGTGTTCTATAGGTCAAAGGTAGATAAAGATCCATAAGAGTTCATTGATGAGGTCTAAAAGATTTTGACTTTCATGGGTATTGGGCCGAATGAAAAGGCGGAGTTGGTGGCATACCAAGTTAAAGGAGTATCCTAAATGTGGTATGATCAACGAAAGGGGGAGAAGAGAAACGGTAATGTGGTTCTATGGGAGAAGTTCAAAATGGCCTTTCTTATTCGATTTTTCCCCTTTGAGCTTAGGGAAGCTAAATTGGTGGAGTTCATGAACTTGAAACAAGCTGCTATGAGTGTGAGGCAATATGCCCTCAAGTTCACCCAATTTTGAAATATGATCCTTAATTGGTGTCCAATACAAGGGCTAGGATGAATAAATTTGTGATGGGTGTCTCCAACTTGGTGATTGAGGAATGTTAGTCCGCTATGTTGATTGGCAATATAGATTTATCCCGATTAAAGACTTATGTCAAACAATTGGAGGAAGAAAAGATGAGGAAAAAAAGGAGTAAGGAGGCCAAGAGGGCCCATTTTGAGGGGAAGTTTTGGAGTCCCAAGGAAAGAAGGGTTATGGTGCCTTATCCTTGATGCCCAAGGTGTGGTAGATGTCATGACGGCCCATGTTTGAGAGGTATCGATGCTTGTTATAGATCTGGGGAGATGGGTCATAAGATGAATGATTGTCCTCGTAAGTACAATAAGGGTAAGGGTGGTGAAGTTGATCAAGGGGGTTCTCTAAGACGTAATTGGTTCTATGCTCTTCAAAGGAGGCAAGAGGTAGATGGGGCATTCGATGTTGCTGTCGTTATGTTAAAATTTCCTTGACTTAGATGTGTGTACATTGTTGGGGCCGGTGCGCTATTGTCTCTTTCTTTATTCTTTTGGTTGCTAGTGAGCTTCTTATGTGCCCCGAGTTATTATGCAAACTTTTGGTGTTTACCCCTTGGTTGGGTATATTGTTGCTAGAAAGTTCATAGGTATTGTTCCATGTTTATATTGCATTAGGTCTTGCCTTGTGGATTGTTGGATTTGATGTGGTGGATTTTGATGTTGTACTTGGAATGGAATAGTTGCATGCTTGTTGTGTCTACTTTGGTGGTAGGACCCGTAGAGTTAGATTATGATTTCCTAATAAACCCTTCTTTGAGTGGAAGATTGTTAAGTGGTAGCAAAAGAGGTAGGTCCATTCTTGTCTTAAGGTTCAATTGATCTCTAAGGGTTGCCCCATGTTCTTATTGTAGAAGTCTTGCCTTGTGATCTTGGATGAACTTAGCTTGATGTGTTAGAGGTCTTAGAATAATTTTGGCTACTTGCATAGCATGTTTCCAATGAGTGTAGAACCCATAAGCTTGTAATAATGATAGTTAAGGATGGTCGATCTATTGGATCAACTACAAGGGGTTAGCCACTTCATTAAGATTGATCTTTGGTTTGCGTTTATCCTCAAGTAAGCATTATTATTATTAGTAGAGCTGTTTGGTTAGCTTATGCATAGGTTGTGTTTATGGGTTTCACGAATAGGGTTTTAAAACCCTACCTTGGCATATTTGTGGTGACCTCTAGTAATGAAGTATTGATTTATTTAGAGCTTGTGAATCATTTGGAGGTGGTGTTGCAAGTCTTGGGAAATGTGAGGTTATTTATTAAATATGATGAGTGTGAATGGTGGGCAACAAAAAGGTAGTTAGAGCTCCTTAAGGATTATGGTATGAGTGTGCATAGTTTCTCCAGTAAGGCTAGTGTTGTAGTTGGTGCTCTAAGTAGCCTAGTGTGTGGATAATGGTGGCAAGGAGGAGACTAGTGGGGTCCATCGGTTGGTTAGATTGGAAGTTAGGTTAAGGGAAGTTGAGAATGGTAGTATAGTGTTCATGGTGGTTCCAATCTTCTTTGGTTGAGGAGGTCTAGTTTAAGCAAGGCCTTGATTCTGCCTTATTAGAGTTAGAAGTTTTGGGTGGAAGGATGGTAGAGTGGAGGTTATCTCCCAAGGGGGAGATGATGGTTCGTGGCAAGAAGTGGCATGGGTATGGTTAAGGTTGACAAATGAGTTATGGTTGTGAGACCTTTTAGAGTATAAAGGAAGTTGGTAAGGTTGCATATGGATGGGATTTGCCTAGGGATATGATTATGGTTTGTTCGGTTCTTCATGTTTCTAGGTTGAGGAGATGTGTTGTCGGCTCTAATGCGATAGAATCCTTTGAGATAGTAGGTATTGTGGAGGATAAGTTGACTTAGGAAAAGGTCCCGGTGGAAGTGTGGATGGATGAGTGAAGAAGTTGACTAAAATTGATGTGGTGTTCGTCAAGGCCCTTTTGGTGGAGTTGTCTATTCGTATGTGTCTCTCGGGGAGCTAGTGCGAGCATGTAGAAGCAATACCCGTTTCTCTTCCATTCTATTCAAGCTTATGATAACATGTCAAGTCCATTTCTATGATTCCAAGTCTTATGTTTCATCCCTATGTCATTCATATGCATTCATGTTTAAGTTGGCAAGTTTATAATGATTTTACACTTATGATTGAGATTTTGAAAATGGTGTTTTAAAGTGTATTGTTGCATTCTTGTTGGGGCTGATCTCCTTATGATTATTCTTCTCTAGTATGTTTCTTTGACATTTGGGGACGAATGTTCCCAAGGGGGAGATGTTGAAATGACCCCAAAAAGTTCCCAAAAACATGCCTCGAAAATGCTCGGAACCTTAATTTTTATATATCTAAAAGTCTGTGTATTATTTTGGAAATCTGACTTCATATTCTTGTTCAGAGGCCAAATTTAGGGGGAAAAAGGGTCTAACCGCGATTTTAGAGCGAATGATTCACAATTTCGATTTTTCAAGATAGCACAAGACAGTAAGGTTAGCGCGTTCATAGCATGATGCTCACCAGGCTTATTTTGGTGCCAGTTTTTATTTTCGGTCCAAGACTTTTAAGTCTTGGGCCTAAGCATTTCCACACAAGAAAATACCTATACTTAGCTTATGTCACCCTCATATCATCCTTAACTTTCCACAATATCCTCTCAATAACTTAGACTCATATTTCACCCTAAATTCAAGTCCCAAAACTCAAGATCAATCTTAAGGACTTCATCAAATATTTCATTCAAGCTTCAAGTCTCCATCTCCAATCTTCTCAAGTTCATCTCCTTAGCTAAGGTATGTGGGTTTCTTTCGTGGGTTCCTTTCACCCATGATACCCAAGCTCTCTTTACTCAAAAATTGCATGATTTAAAATTGATTTATTCATAGGTCTTATCTATTATGAAAATCACTGCACACTATGTTGGGGTTTATGAAATTGTGACTGCTTTGCTATGTTTGGGGCTATGAATCTAAGATCTATTGAAAGCATTGGTGAAGGGTTTTGATGTCTATTGTTTGAAGGTGTTTCTAAGTATCTATTGTAGATTTTACATTGAATTTACTAACATGATTTCACTATTAAATAGAATGGTTTTACACTAGTACTACACCCTCTAAGTATTTGATAAAATGTCTGAATGTGGTTTCTTGAGGAATTGAAGGTCCAAAGCATGTCTTATGATTTGAATAACTTTATGATAATAAAATGAATGTTTATATGAGTTATCTTTGTGACAAGTATTTATGTTACTCTAAGATGACCGCCTTGGTGGAGGGTGTGATGTCTATCAACCATTGTTGAGGGATTGATACCTTGACCACCTAATTGGAGGGTGTGATGTCCATTAACCGGCAAGGGGTTAATACCTTACCCACCTAAATGAAGTGTGGGATGTTCATTAACTAGCAAAGGATTGATACCTTAGCCACCTAAATGGAGGGTGGGATGTCCATTAACCAGCAAGGGATTGATACCTTAGCCACCTGAATGGAGGGTGGGATGTCCATTAACCGGCAAGGGATTGATACCTTAGCCACCTAAATAGAGGGTGGGACGTCCATTAACCATTGTTGAGGGGTTGATACCTTGGCCACCTTAATGAAGGGTGTGATGTTCATCTACCGTTGAGGGGTATATACCTTGATCACCCTCCAAGGGGGTGCCAAGCCTTGGATTCTAAGCACTAGTTGCTTGGTCTACGATGATGATCTCCTCCTACTTATGTATTATGATTTATATAAGCATGATGATCTCCTCCTACTTATGTTATCCATTGTTTATGTTTATGTATTTCGATTATGTTGCCTATCTCTTGTTACATTGCATCCTACATACTTAGTACATTCAAATGTACTAACGCATACTCTATGCCTATATGATATCACCATGTAGGAATCGGAGCTCCATTTGGACATCATCCTCCTCCATATGGCTAGTGTCTTCCATTCAAGCTAGTTGGTAAGTCATCATATCCGATGGCAATAACTAAGTTCTTATGTTATGTATTGAAGACTATCTTTCCTTTTGGTATATTTTGACTATGAGGGTGAGCCCAGTTGCTTGTCTTGGCCCCCGCCAAGTTCTATGTTAGAGGTGTTGTTGGACAAATATGTATTATGCTTGAGGTTTGACTCACTTATGATATTCAAGCTATTTAAATATAAGTCTCTCTCTCGTAGTCCTAATTTCCCCTTGTTTATGCTTCTTATGATGAAGTATCTTGCTTCCGCGACCAAGGATGTATGATGATATGCTATGAGGCTTGTTTGGGGTTTCTTCGGGTTCCCCATTCACCGGTCACGTCTAGGCCTTAGTCTTGGGCCGTGACATTCCTCTAAGGCAAAACTCTCTCTTGAAAAGGGAAAGCAAGCTAGGGTTTCCAACGCTCATCTTAAGGGCTTCAAATGCATTCTCTCCAAGGTTTATAAGGTATGTTAGTGGATTTATGGGTACCCTTCCACCCATAAAGTTTCCTTTTAAATATTTTACCTTTTCTTTAAGTTCCTTTAAGATATTATGCATTCTTATGATGATTTCATGATGGTTTATGTTATGAAATTCTATTCATTATATCCTAAGATATTTTACTAAGTATATGCATGTTTTGAGCTATTGATAATGACCTAGTGATGAGTTTTGAATGATGAAGTGTGGGCATTTTCGTTGGTCCTTAAAAAGAGAAATTTTCTCATGCTTTATATGATTTATGATTGTCCTATTTAAAAAGCCGACCTAGTTTCAAGTATAGATTTGCATGATTTATGATGATGATTAGGGAATTAAAAAGTTAAGTTTTAAATTGATAATTTGTCAAAGATCTAAGCATGTTAACAATTGCCTTAAAGATTCTTCAGAAAGATTCCCAAGATGGAAGGACACTTCTCACTTGGTGGTTCTTAAAGTTCGAGCTACTCCTATGGTTGCTACATATGATTCTAAGTTATATTTTAAAGATTTCGTGAGATGACTTAGCACCGAGTGGAATTGGGTTTGGGTTTTATTTCATTACTTGAGGTATGAAAGTGTGGTAGAATGCACTTAGGGGAGTGTTTCATTGGGACACAAAGGTTGCTTTGAGTATGGTGAGTTGGGACATAAGAGAAGGGATTGTCCGGTGGCCACTCGGAGGGGAAGAGAAAGAGTTTGAAATACTTTTCCCTATAAATATGTGTTCCTTCTAAATGTGATAATGGTTGATGCTAGATTGTATCATGATTATAATGCTATAGTTGATGTTTCGGTGCAGGTGGTTGCGTTTAAGGTACTGGCAAAGCAGTAGTTTTCATGTTCCTCCTTCTGTATCATTTATGATACCCATGACTTGTCGATTTTAGTACATACATATTCATGAAGTTGGTTCTTAATTAGAATCTTATATACAAATATTAAAACATGTTATGTATGCATTTGAAATGATGTTTGATGTCAAAGATTTTAAAACCTTGCATGAAAGTGATATTGGACTTGTGTACTTAAATTCATGATGGGTTGCTATGAATGTATGTACATTTCACTCTTATTGTCCTATATTGATTAACATTCAGGGATGAATGTTCCCAAGGTGAGGATATTGTAATAACCCCTAGTTTAGAAGCTTAAGAGTGTAGAAAGTTGGCCCTGAAAACCACAATCAAGTTTCCAAGGGTGACTTATGGGTCGTAAATGGTTACACAGTCCGTAGGTGAGCTCTTCGATGAGGTCCTTGACTTGAAGGAATTTTGGAGTTGCTAGAAGATGACCTATAAGTTACCAGCACGGTCCATAGAATCCTTTCGTGGAACGGGTCCAAGAAGATAGAGAAAATGGCTAAGTGTAGAGGGACTCTACGAGTCCAACCATGACCCTTATGTCCTTATATGGCTCGTAAGAAGGTTTTGTGTGTGGGTCCAATAAGCATCAGTTTCAGGGATTTTGGGTGCGTTACCAAATGGACAAGACCTACGACCCGTAAATGTGCTTTCGTTGGATCGATCCGACCAGTTTTAAAAAGGGTAATTTTGTCATTTCTTCACATCCTAAATCCAATGCTATGTCATTTTGACTCCTAAAACTTACTATATCAGTTTTATACTACCCCATTAACCCCCATTGCTAATCCATCCTTCAAATCCTAAGTCTCTAAATCCTCTTAATCTCTCAAGGTCCTCCATTGAAGTCAACGATAGGGTTTAGAGCTTCTTCACCAAAGTTCTTGATTTTTTCATAGATCTTCGGTTAAGGTATGTTGGTTTGATTTGTGTAGCCCTTCCCTTCACAAAGCTCAAGTACCTTATTCTATTTTGGTTCAAGATTTATGTATGTTGTGAAGTTTCGGAAAGTTGATTTAATCATTTAGTCTATGGTGCATTCTTATCTATATGAAGTATGTTAGTATCATGTTATGGCCTATGATGAATATTGCATTGAAATTCACGATTGTTCTAGTTAGGGTTTTTCAAGGAACATGTATGGTTGATTTGAATGATTCTAAATGATTACATCGTATCTG
>JAABOM020057712.1:0-14792 GCA_011800125.2 Solanum clarkiae
TGAATTGAGTGGATTGATGCACATTGAGTTGAGTAACTTGAGTATACATGAGCATGAGGAGTATGTTGCATTGAGTCGCATATATTATGATATATGATGTCTTGATTGTATTGCATAACGAGTTGATTGAATGAGTCTAAATGACCGTTTGAGTCTAAGCCGAGGTAATCATTTGGGTTGATTGATTAAATTATTGAGTTGAGCTATGAGTTGATGATGAGATAATGATGAGATGATGATGAGTTGAGTTATGATGATGATGATGAGTTGAGTTATGATGATGAAGAGTCGATGATGAGTTAATTAATGAGTTGAGCATGTTTTAGTTTTGGAGGAAGTATCGAGAACCGAGTGGGGAATGAGTATACTTCTACTTTAGCCCATAGAACTGCGTTGTCAACCTAGGACAGTCATTATAGCTAGTCTGACGACTCTTATCCCACAAGTGGACACTTATTTTGGATCCAAGAGAGAGTTGATTACCCTTTTCAGTGGCAAGTTAAGGGCGGGCGTGACAACGATGCTAATTTGTTGTGCATCACCTAACTTAAGGTGGTGGGATGAGGATGTCGGTTAAGAGAAACTCCCAAGTAATATTGATTGAGGATGAGATTTCAAAATGAGCATATTATACTGAGATTATTTTAAAAGCATGATTTACTCTAAACTTGCATAAAACGATTTGAGCATGAGCATTGAGTCAAGATGACTAAGTCGAGCTTCATTTCTTCTTGAGCTATTTTATACACCAGTATATTCCATGTACTAACATCCATTTTGGACCTGCATCATTTTATGATGTAGATACAACAGATAGAGGGCTTCCGAACGCGTATCGTTGAGGTTCAGATTGGTACATTCCTCGAGCTTGGTGAGACCTCCTAGTATCCCCAAGGAGCCCTTTTATCTTTCATTATTTTTTACTACTTTCCTTTCTTTAATTGAGGTGCCCATGGCCTATCATGACACTTTTCTAGACTGATGAATAAAGGCTTTATAGACATTTGAGTAAAGGTTTTTGGATGTGTATCTGTATCTAAAGTATTTTCATTGATACTATGATATAGTAGAGTTATTTCTAGATGTGTATATATAGTGGATGCTGCCAAAGGGAGTGGCGATGCCATATGCAAAAAGGAAGAGACTCATAGAATGGCAGATGCAAATAGAGCTTTTGCACATTTTCGTTAATCCATGAACAGGATCTATACATACATACATACATACATACATATATATATATATATATAGAATCCGATATTAGCTCTCATATTTGATGTTTATTGATTGAGTTATTCTTTTGTTGTTGAGTTTGATGTGACGATAAGGCAAAGTGGTTCTCTGAGGGGCTAGCGATATTCTCTGAGTGACGGCCACGCCAAGGGTACTGTCCCGGGGCATGACAAACTTGGTATCAGAGCACCAGAGTTCAAGAGTCCTAGGGAATCTATGAAACCATGTCTAGTAGAGTCTTGTTTAAAAGTGTGTTGTGCACCACATTTCATAAGCCGAGGCTACAAGACATTAGAAACTATTACCCTTTCTTGTGGTCTGAGTTCGTGCAATAGGATTGAAAACTCTATAAACTTCTTTTCTGACTCGTGTGTTATGTGATTGCAGATCATACTTTCAAGACGTGCAGTAACCCGGAGGAATGCCTCAGCTAGCACTGCCAAGAACCCTACTTCAGAGGTGCCTCCTCAAATGGAAACGAGGGGCCGAGGCTGACCGCCTAGGACCACTGGTGTTCCTGTTACACCTACTACTCCACCTGTTCCTACTTTAGAGGCCAAATTTCTAGGAGCCATAGCTATGCTTACCCAGTTAGTGCTACAAACTATGCATGCCACTGAGACTGAGTAAGTTGAACTTGCTACTTATCAACTCAAGGATGTGGCCAATGTTTAGTAGAATCAGTGGGAAGAGAGTGAGGTGATGATGTTGAGCCTGCTGTTTGGGATGAGTTCGAGAGTGCCTTTTTTTATTAATTCTTTCCTCAGGAGTTGCGAGAGGCAAAGGTTGAAGAGTTGGTAAATTTGAAGCAGGAAGGGATGACTGTCAAAAAGCATAGTCTGAAGTTTATCCAACTATCCAGGTATGCACCAGAGATGGTTCCAGATATGAGGGCGAAGATGAGGAAATTTGTATTTGGGTTGGGTAAACATGTGAAGAGGGAGTGTAAGGTGGCATTGTTAATCCCAGCTATAGACATTTCCAGGATGATGATCTATGCCCAACAGACTGAGGAGGATAACAAGAAAGACAGAGAGGAGCATCTGAGTAAGAATACCAGATCAGCAGGGCCTGAGTTTAGTCTGAGTAAGCAAAATAAAGGAGATAAGTCCTATTTCAAGAAGAGATCTTTTAGCTATACACCATTTGCAGCTAGTACATCAACTCTTAGCCATTAGAGGTCCCAAGGTCAGCCAAGCTTTTAGGGCACAGGGTATGCAGTCTCAAGCAAGTGTCACTCTTGGCTCTAAGGAAGGCCACCTTATGGGAAATGTGGCAGGATGCATTTGCGAGAGTGTAGAGATAGAGGAAATGTTTGCTACAAGTGTTGCCACCCAGGTCACTTTAAGAGGCATTGTCCAATGTGGGGCAATAAGGCCCAAACTTCTACCATTGCAGCACCACCAACAAGAGGTAACCAGAGAAGTGCTGCACTAGGGGCAGGCAGTGGGATAAACTTTTTGTATGCAATGGAGAATCGACAGGACCAAGAGATGACACCTGATATTATGACTGGTATGTTTCAAGTCTTTACCTTTCCTTGCTATGCTTTACTTGATCCGGGTGCAACTTGCTCTTTTATGACGCCATATGTGGCAAGCAAATTTGAGATTCTTCCTGAGTGCTTACTTGAGACATTTCCTATTTCTGCTCCTATCAGTGAGTTCATTTGCGCTGAAAGAATCTATAGAGGTTGTGTAGTGTCCATCTATCATAGAGATACTCTTGCTGATTTGATTGAGTTGGAGATGGTTGATTTCGATATGATCTTTGTATAGATTGGCTTCACGCTTGCTATGCCATTGTTGATTGCCGAACTTGAACTGTCAAATTCCAGTTTCCGAGTGAGCCTATTATTGAGTGGAGTGGAGATTCTGTTGCACCGAAGGGTAAGTTTATTTCTTACCCCAAATCCCGAAAATTAATCTCTAAAGGGTGTATCTACCACCTCGTGCGAGTCAAGTCTAATGATGTTGAGCCTCTTTCTCTTGAGTCTGTCTCGATCATGAGTGAGTTTCCTGATGTGTTCCCTGAGGATTTTCTTGGAGTTGCTCCTGATAGGGAGATTGACTTCGGAATTGATATTCTTCCCGATAGCCAACCTATCTCTGTTCCACCATATAGAATGGTGCCTACAGAGTTGAAAAAGTTGTTAAAAGATTTGTTAGAGAAAGGATTCATAAGACCGAGTGTCTCTCCATAGGGTGCTCCAGTCTTGCTCTGTGAAAGAAGGATGGTTCATTGAGAATGTGTATTGATTACCGCCAGTTGAATAAGGTGATTATTAAGAGTAAGTATCCCTTTCCGAGGATTGATGACTTGTTCGACCAACTTTAGGATGCCACTATTTTCTCTAATATAGACCTCAGTTCAGGCTATTATCAGTTGAAAGTGAGAGCAGGTGATATCCCGAAGATGGCCTTTCAGACACGGTATGGTCATTTTGAGTTCTTAGTGATGTCTTTTGGTTTGACGAATATACCCGCAGCTTTTATGGATTTGATGAACAGAGTATCCCGGTAGTATCTCAACATATTCAAGATTATGTTTATTGATGACATTTTGGTGTACTCAATAGAGGAGGAGGAGCATGCCAATCACCTTAGGATTGCTTTGTAGACACTCCGAGACAATGAGTTATATGCAAAGTTTTCTAAGTCGAATTTTGGCTCAAATTTGTGGCCTTCTTAGGCCATGTGATTTATAGAGATGGGATCCGAGTGGATACTCAAAAGATCGAGGTGGTCAAGAATTGTCCAAGACCAACCTCACCGACCGAGATAGGATGTTTTCTGGGTTTAGCTGGATACTATCGGATATTTGTTGAGGGGTTCTCTTCCATATCCGAACCATTGACCAAATTGACCCAGAAGAAGGTCAAGTTTCAATGGTCTAATGAGTGTGAGAGGAGTTTTCAAGAGCTAAAGACGAGGTCAACCACTACACCTGTGTTGAGCTTGCAAAATAGGATAAATGGATTGGTGATCTATTGTGATGCTTGGATGGTAGGATTGGGATGCGTGATGATGCAGAAGGGGAAAGTTATTGCCTATGCTTCTAGACAACTTAAGGTGCATGAGAAGAATTACCCCACTTATGATTTGGAGTTGGCAGCAGTAGTGTTCGCTCTCAAGCTATGGAACCACTATTTACATGAAGCACATGTTGATGTATTCACATACCACAAGAGCCTGGAATATGTCTTCACCCAGAAAGAGCTTAACTTTAGGCAAATGAGATGGCTTGAGATGCTTAAGGACTACGACATGAGCATCCTCTGCCATCTAAGTAAAGCTAACTTGTTTGCTGATAGTCTTAGCAGATTATCCATTGGAAGTACTACCCATGTGAAGGAGGAGAAGCAAGAATAGCCAAGGAGGTTCATAGACCAGCATAACCGGGAGTCCAACTAGATGAGTCAAGCAAAGGAGGAGTTCATAAGCATAATGGGTCTATATCATCCCTAGTAGTAGAGGTGAAAGAGAAACAAGATCTTGATCTAGTCCTATTATAATTGAAGGATGATGTGCATAAGCAGAAGGTGTTGGCTTTCACCAAAGGGGGAGACGGAGTGTTGAGGTATCAAGGCAAATTGTGTGTTCCAAATGTTGACAGGGTTCGATAGAGGATCATGGCAAAGGCCCATAGTTCAAGATATTCCATCCACCCTGGATCTACCAAGATGTACCATGACTTAAGGGAAGCCTACTGGTGGAGCGGAATGAATAGACATTACTGAGTTTGTTTGTAAGTGTCGAAACTGTCAACAAGTTAAAGTTGAACCAAAGACCATGTGGAGTAGGTCAGAATTTTAAGATGGTATAATGGAAATGGGAGATGATCAATATGGACTTTGTTACCATTTACTGAGGTCTCGTTGATAGCATGACTCTATATGGGTGACAGTTGATCGGATGACTAAGCCAGCTCATTTCTTCATGGTCAAAAGGATCGACACTGCATAGGACTATGCCCTGTTGTATATAAAGAAGATTGTTAGGTTGCATGGAATCTATTTGTCCATCATCTCAGAAAGACGATCTCAATTGACTACCCAGTTTTGGAAGTCATTTCAGAAGGGTTTGGGTACGACGATGCTCCTTAGCACAACTTTCCACCCTCAAAAAGATGGTCAAGCAGAACATACTATTCAGAAATTGGAAGATATGTTAAGAGCTTTCATTATTGATTTTAAGGGTAATTAGGATGACCACTTGCCTTTGATAGAGTTTGCCTACAGCAATAGCTTCCATTCGAGTATTCAAATGGCCCCATATTAGGCACTCTATGGGATGAGGTATAGGTCACTAATTGGATGGTTCAAAGTAGGTGAAGCAGAGTTTATTGGACTGTACTTAGTTCATCAAGCTATAGAAAAGGTGAAAAACATTTGAGAAAGATTGAGGACTACACAGATTCGGTAGAAATCCTACACAGACATCAGAAGAAGGGACATAGAGTTTGAGGTCAATGATTAAGTGTCACCCATGAAAAGTGTGATGAGGTTTGGAAAGAAAGGGAAGTTGAGTCCAAGGTACATTGGCCTTTATCAGATCATAAAGAGAGTGGGAAATATGGCTTATGAGTTAGAACAACCCCAGAGTTAGAGGCGATCCACTCGGTCTTCCACATTTTATGCTTAAGAAGTGTTTGGGAGATCGACAGTTGGTAGTTCCAGTCGAGAGTATTGGAGTGAGAGACAGTTTGAGTTGTGAGGAGATCCCTATCCAAATACTTGATTGTCACGTTCAAAATTGGAGAAATAAAGAGATTGCATCTATCAAAGTATTGTGGAGAAACTAATTTGTAGAAAAAGCTACTTGGGAGTCAGAGGATATGAAGGCCAGATATCCTCACTTATTCTATTCTACCAATGACGAGAGGGTGGTAAGTATTTTGCCCCAAAATTCTTGAACTTCCTATTCCTTAAGTCTTCCTTTTTTTTCTTTTCTATGTACGATAGATTTCTCGAGTCCGGGTGAGGACTAATATGATACATTGATTGTTTAATTGTTTACTTACTAAATTGCATACTTTGTTGATTCATTGAGTGAGTTGAGAGCTGGTTGACTGTAGGAGTCCGTAGGTAAATTCGTGCCTTGCCCTAAAAGCTCTAGTTACTCATCATTCGAGGATGAATGATCCCCAGGGGGAGATATTGTAACACCCCATAACTCTACCCTCATATGCACCTATGTTTCAAGCTTTATCGTTATATTGTTGGAAATGTATTAGAGTCATAAGAGATCTGTAATACTTAGACGAGTTCAAGACTTTCCTATAAATTGAGTTTTGAGAGTTGGATTAGGCAAGAGTAAACTTTAAATGACCTTAACTATTTAAACACGAAGAACTGGATTATACCAAATGGAATCCCTTTGGCTTAGCTTTCCAATGCACTTGGTTTCACCTTATTTAGAGTTTGAAGTTAAAAGTTATGACCATTTTACTGGAGCCTAGCTATGCAGAGTTGCACTACAAGACCTCCCTTATGGGTTGTAAGTCGTGGTATGGGTCTTAGTTTGGGCTCGTAGCATTTTTCAGAATCTTTAAAATTGAGCCAAAGGGTTATGAGAGGGGTCTTACGGGTCGTAGACCTCCCTTATGGGTTGTAAGTCGCGGTATGGGTCCTAGTTTGGGCTCGTAGCATTTTTCAGAATCTTTAAAGTTGATCCAAAGGGTTATGAGAGGGGTCTTACGAGTCGTAGTATTTTGTACGAGTCATAATGGAGCCCGTGATGAGGTTTTGACAACTTTTAAGAAAGGTTATTTTTGTCCTTTCCCCATGCTTTCTAAGCCTAAGGATGATGTTTTTACACTTAAATCAGCTCTAAAACATCTCAGATAGCCTCTTTTATATTGAAATATTCTCTCTAAATCATAAAAGCAAAAGTTCAAGAGAAGACAGGCTAAGGTTTGAAGGTTAACTTTGAGAAATCTTCCAATTTCTTCCAAGATACTTCAAGATTCTACACTACCAGGTATATAAGGCTTGCTAAAGTGTGGATTCTTTTCTTCATACGTCATTTTTCGTTATCTTGAGTCAAGATTTGATGAGGGTTGAGATTTTTGAGAAATTTCTTCTACTTTGATACTGTATCTTTGTATTCATCATAACTTCTTATTGTACATTGCATTACATGAGACAATTCCTATGTTTTCATGAGCATGAATGTGAGATGTATACGTGTATTTTCATTCTTTATAGTATGAACCCTAATTTACAGGTTTCCATAGAATTTTATGCCTAAATTGAGCATATTGAATTGAGTGGATTGATGCACATTAAGTTGAGTAACTTGAGTATACATGAGCATGAAGAGTATGTTTCATTGAGTCACATACATTATGATATATCATGTCTTGATTGTATTGCATGACGAGTTGATTGAATAAGTCTAAACGACCTGAGTTTATGCCGAGGTAGTCATTTGCGTTGATTTATTGAATTATTGAGTTGAGTTATGAGTTGAGGATGAGTTGAGTTATGATGATGATGAGTTAATTGATGAGTTGAGCATATGTTAGTCTTGGGAGAAGTATCAAGCACCTAGTGGGGAGCGAGTATACTTCTACTTTAACCCACAGAGCTATGGTGCTATCATAGGATAGTCCTTACAGCTATTCTGACGGCTCTTATCCCGCAAATGGATACTTATTTTGGATCCAAGAGAGTTGATTGCCCTTTTCAGTGGCAAGTTAAGGGCGGGCGTGACAACTATGCTAATTTGTTGTACATCACCTAACTTAAGGTGGTGGGATGAGGATGTCGGTTAAGAGAAACTCCCAAGCAACATTGATTGAGTATGAGATTTCAAATTGAGCATATTATACTGATATTATTTTAAAAGCATGATTTACTCTAATTTTACATAAAACGATTTGAGCATGAGCATTGAGTCAAGCTTTATTTCTCCTTGAGCTTTTTCACATACTAGTATATTTCATGTATTGACTTTTATTTTGGGGCTGCATAATTTTATGATGCAGATACAATAGATAGATGGTTTCGGCATGGCATCATTGAGGTTCGGATCAGTATTGCTTCGTGAGCCCTCCTAGTATCCCGAAGGAGCCCTTTTATCTTTTTATTATTTTTTAGTACTTTTCTTTCTTTGAATAAGGTGCCCATGGCCTGTCATGGTATATTTCTGGACTGATGAATAGAGACTTCATAGATATTTGAGCAGAGTTTTCGGATGAGTCTCTGTATCTAAACTATTTTCATATATATATATATATATATATATATATATATATATATATATATAGATAGATAGATAGATAGATAGATAGATAGATAGATAGATAGATATGCTCATATTTAATGTTTATTCATTGAGTTATTCTTCCGTTGTTGAGTTTGATGTGATGATGCAGTCAAGTGGTTTTCTCGGGGGCTAGCGATAGTCTCTGAGTGTCGTTCACGCCAAAGTATCCTCCTGAGGCATGACAGAGATTTTGGATTACTTTTTTGATAAAATTGATATATATCTTAAGGAAGTGGCGGTATCTCACGCTTCATTAACTTCAGTGAACTCAAAATATAGCAATCAAATCGCACAAAGACTTTACTTTGTTTATGAGAAAATATAGAAGAAGGAGAAAATTCAATGCCTGAAAAGTGAAATAATTTTCTCTATTTATAACCAATAAATGAGATAAATAGGTGTGAAATCACTCATTCAAAATGGACTCAACTGTTCAAAATAAGCATGATGTCTTTTGGGGAAAAGGATGTTTGTTTAGAAGGAACATGTCCTTAACACAAATTTCAAATTACTTATGCAAATTTAATTAACTAAGACATAATATGTGAGTTAATTTAACAAATAAATAATCTATGTATGAATTAATCAGCACCATCAGGAAAAAGAAAAACTCATGAGAATGATAAATAAAATTTTCTTAAAAGATAATCAATTAATCACATTATTTTTCACAATCAAAGCCTAGGTGGAACCAAGCTAGCGACGATGACGCAAGTGGATGCCATTTACTTAACCCTTTAAGAGCTAAAGTATTTTCTAGTATAAGGATAAAACTTTTCCTCCATTCTGCTAATGAGGGAGAGATGACTTTTTATTTTCTTTTCACTTAGTACCCCCCTACATTTTCTGATTCTCATCTCTTAATTCACCACACCTTACTTAAACCCACAATCCGCACATGAATGGATAATGGATGTTGTTAAACATATGCATAAAAGTTGTGTGATTTGTAAATAAGACTTAATTATACTTGGATAAGTATGTTTTCGTTTATATTTTTCATAGTAAACATATACTGGATATGCTCGATTAATCGGTAGACTAATATCTTTAAATAATCGAGCTTTGAATATACCTACACAACATAAGTCACACAACTACCTCTTTAATTATTCTCTTTATTTTATCCACTTTGAACACACTATGGTTCATAAGTGCATAAAGAATTGACTTTACAAAATTCTCCTTGAAACATTTTATACTTCACACTTACATGAGTGATTTCTAAATATGTTATTCTATAGAGACACTATTTGATATACCCTGTATCAAACTTAAAAGAATATTAAAATGTCATAATGCCTTATTCTTGTTAATGAAAATTATCTCATTATTAGAATGGACCATAAAAATCAGCTTGACAATGTAAAATTATCATCAATGATTTTGTTTGATCTCCTTAAATGTATTTCTTGAGAGCTCCAGTCTTTTGTAAATAGATCTGACACATTTATTTTTTGACTTTATATAGTCAATTGTGATAATTTCATTAGAGACTAGTTATTTAATGATATTGTATCTTCGTCATATGTTGATAATATTCAAATATACTCTTTCTTAAAGAATACAGATGATCGTTAGCAATATATTTACTCAACTAAGAGTCAGGATCGATCCCACAGGGAATAGGTTGAAACAACTCTACGAGTTATCCTACTCCAGTAGTTGGTTCTATTTCCAGAAAACAAATAATGCAAAAATGTAAAAATGGGAGTTTTTGAATTTAGATCCTAACTAAGAGTACGAATGCAAAAAATGTACTAAAGCTTTGATAGATTGATGATGACTAGGGTTACGGTCCCCATAACACCCAATGCGATATCCAAGTTTGTCAATTTGTAACCCCATTCATGATTGTATATACAAGATCAAATATGTTAGGTAACATCTAATTCACCTCTCAGTCCTTCTTAAATGCTTTTCATTCGTCACCTTCTGATCTCAGAATGTGTACTCTTTAACTCTTGCTATGGATCCCAGAATATTCTCACATTCTGGTCTTAAATACTTAGACTAGGTTAATAAACTCGAATTTTTATTGTAGCATTCGTTTACTAATCACTACATCCCCCCATGGGCATGTAATGAATATAGGCACACCCTAATGCATTGAATCACTAGGGGAGAAATTAAAGTGAAAAATACTACAATTTATACGATAATCAATCCCGAGATTTACCCCAATTTGTCTATCTCATTGAGTTGTTATGATTCCCACAATCCTAGTAGTAGGTCTAGATTATTGAACTTACAAGATTTAGAACAAGAATAATCATATAATCCATGTTAAAATTACTTACAAGGAAAATTAAATAAATTGTTGAAGTCACACGGAGAATCCAGATAGAAATATTTGATCTAAACGTCAAGCAATAACTAAGACGAGCAACTAAAATTGCTAGAAATTTGCTATTGTCCAGCCATTTTTTTAAAGAGAAAATCTGAAAATTATGATATGTCTTTCACGTATCAGCAGCCCCAAAACATAGGGTAGAATGTTCCCCAAATAAATAATTAGAAGTCTTATTTATACTAAATAAAACCTACCCTAAAATAATTAGGAAAACTGATCATAGTTGGACTAGGAAAACTTAAACAATGATGGACGACATGGCCTTTCATGGAACAGACCATGCTTCATGGTGGTTTTCACGTGTTGTACTACATTTCATGACCCAAGCCTAGGTCCTAGACGTGACACGGCAAATGGGAAACCCGAAGGGACCGAAAACAAGCCTTTTAACATATCATTATACATCCTTGGTTGCGGAAGCAATTAAACAATCATTAGAACATAGAAATAAGGATAAGGGGCTAAGGAAAGTCTTTCATATTATAAAATATCAAAAGAGTCAAAGAGAGTCAAGCTCAAGCATAAGTACATAACTTGTCCAACAACACCTCTAAACTTAGAATTGAGCGGAGGTCAAGATAATTTTTCGAGCTCACCCTTATAGTCAAAGCATACAATTAGATAATAAGAGTCTTTATATAACATAAGAACAATAGATATCATCCCCGAAGTTGAGGACTCACCAAACTTGCTTTCGGAAGATAGTACTAGCTACGGGGAGGATGAGGATGATCGTAAGGAGCTACGGTTCCTACATGGTAACATCATGTAGGCATAGAATAGGTGTTAGTACGTTTGAATGTACTAAGTATGTAGGATGCAATGCAACAATAGATAGACAACATAGACAAAAATGCATAATCATAAGCAGGAGTAGTATATCAGCAACATGGCATGCATGATCAATGCTTAAAGTAAAACATGCTTATATAGAAACATAGTACATGTGTAGAAAGAGACCATCATCATAGACCAAGCCACTTAGTACTTGGAATGCAAGGTAAACTACTCCTTGGAGGTGTTTGAGGTATCAACCCCTCAACTTGGTTAATGGGTTTACCACCTCCCATCAAGGTGTTTGAGGTACCAACCTCTCAACTTGGTTAATGGGTTTACCACCTCCTATCAAGGTGTTTGAGGTACCAACCCCTCAACTTGGTTAATGGGTCTACCACCTCCCATCAAGGTATTTGAGGTATTAAACCCTCAACTTGGTTATGGTCAACTTGCAATATTAAAGATACTTTTCATGAAATAAACACATCTATACCTTTCTATAATCATCATAAAGTCACATAACTCATATATTATGCATTAGGCCTCCAACAACCCAAGAAATCCTAACCGGACATTTTATCAAACACTTGATGGATGTGTAATGCTAGTATAAAACTATGCAATTTAAGAGTGAAATCATGTAAGAAAACATGAAGTAGATCAACCCACCAACACTTGGTAATACCCTCATGCAATATACATCAAAACCCTTCATCAAATCTCAAGATAGATCATAGATTCATAACTCAAAACATGCTTAAATAATCACACTTTTATGAAACCTCAACTTAGTTTATAGTCAAATTCATAATAAGTAAGTGTCATAAGTAAATTAACTTAGAAACATTAAATTTATATAAAAAGGAAGGTTAGGCACCATGAGTGAGAGGACCCAATGATTGAAACCCACATACCTCAATTTTGGGGATTTTCTTGCAGAAGATTTGAATGGAGATTTGAAGCTTGAATGAAATTCTTAGATCCGGAATGAGATTTGGCACTTGAATTTTGGGTGAAATATTTGTCTAAGTGTTTGAGAGAGTATTGGGAAATGTCTTGTATGATATGAAGGTGAAATATGGATAAGTATAGATGTTTTTATGGATAGGAATGCTTAGGCCCAAGATCCCAAAGCCTTGGACCGAAGTGAGAAAACTGCCAACAAAATACATAGGTTTGCGTCATTGTACCATCGTCCACCCCCACTATTTTGCGCAAACTTGAAAAAATCAAATTTTGCTTTGGTTGATTTAAAATTGGGGTTTGACCTATTCGCCACTAAAGTTTGCCCTCTGGACAAGAATATAAAGTCGAATATTTGATACCACACATGAATTTTGAGATACAGAGAAATTACGATTATAGGCACTTCCAAGACACATTTCGGGTACTTTTTGGGGTCGTTTCAATATCTCCCCATTGGGAACATTCATCCCCGAATGTCAAAGAAACATACATAAGAAGGATAATCATGAAGAGATCAGTCCCAATAAGAATGCAATAATGCACTTAAATATTATTTTCAAAATCTCAACATAAGTATCAAAATCACCATGAACTTGTCAACATAAACATGAATGCATGCAAATGACATAAGGGCTGATATATAAGACTTGAAATCACATAGGGGACCTAGAATTAGTACCTTAGGCTTGAGTAGAATGTAAGAGATAGGGATATCGCTTTTGCATATCAGCCTCGGCTTTCCATGTGTCACTTTCAACTTGTTGGTTTCTCCAAAGAACCTTAACGGAAGCAACATCCTTGTTCCTCAACCTCTTCACTTTTATATCTAAATTTCTACCAGAACCTTCTTATAAGTCAAATTATCTTCCACAATCCCCATAAAATCTAATGGTACAATAGCATTGGGGTCACCCACACACTTCGTCAACACCGACACATAAAAGACCAGATGAACCAAGTCCATTTTCACTAGGCAACTCAAACTCATAGGCCACCTTACGAATCCTCCTCAACACTCTATAAGTGCCAACGAATCTTGGACTCAATTTACACTTCTTTCCAAAACGAACCACACTCTTCACGAGTGAGGCCTTCAAATAAACCCAATCACTAATTTTGAATTCAAGCTCCCTTCTCCTTACATCGGCATAGGACTTCTGATGACTTTGTGCTGTTTTCAATCTTTCTCTAATCAATCTTACCTTCTCCATAGCCTCCATAACTGGATTCAGACCCAACAAAGCTATTTCCCCTACCTTGAACCATCTCACCGAGGACCTACAATGTCTATCATAGAGGGCCTCAAAAGGAGCCATACCAATGCTAGAATGATCGCTATTGTTGTAAGAAAACTCAATCAATGGAAGATGATCATTGCAAATACCCTTAAACTCCAACACACAAGCTCTAAGCATATCCTCAAGCGTTTGGATAGTTCTTTTGGCTTGGCCATCTGTTTGAGGGTGAACGACCATATTAAGCTTTACCTTGGTACCAAGACCTATTTGGAAGGACCTCCAAAAGTGAGAAGTGAATTGAGAACCACGAATCTGATATAATAGACAAGGGAACCCCATGTAATCGAACCAACACATAAATGTACAACTTAGCATAGTCTTCAACACAATGTGTAGTCTTAACCGGTAGGATATGAACTTTGTCATTCTATCAACCACAACCCAAATAGAATCAAAACTCTTTCTAGTCTTAGGCAACCCAACCACAAAATCCATGTTAATTTTCTCGCACTTCCAAGTGGGAATATCTATATCTTGGGTTAGGCCACTCGGACTTTAATGCTCGTCTTTGACTTGTTGGAAACTATGACAATCAGATACATTTGGTATGCCTTTCTTCATACTACCCCACCAAAACACTTCCCTCAAATCTCTATACATTTTTGTAGAAATGAGGTGAATAGAACACGAAGAATTATGAGCCTCATCAAGAATCCTTTTTCTCAAGTCATCCACACTCGGCACACACAACCTACCTTGGTACTTAAGGGCACCATCTCCCCCTTGGAAGAAAAATTCACCTTTCCATCTCTCACTAAAACGACCCCAAAAAGTACCCGAAAATATGTCTTAAAAGTGTCTGCAATCATAATTCTATATATCTCAAAATTCGTGCGTGATATAGAAAATTAGACTACATATTCTTCCTCAGGGGGAAATATTGAGTAGGAGATG
>JAABOM020057713.1:0-14792 GCA_011800125.2 Solanum clarkiae
TGTAACTATTTTTTTGTATGTGAATTTTGATAATATTATTTTAAATTTAAAAATATTTTTGGAGACTATCATGTATCATGCTAAATAAAAATATTTTTAGATTCATGTTCTACTATTTAGTAGTTAAATAAAAAACAAAAGTTGAAAATAATAGTTTAATGAATGTTAAAATTTATGAAAAATATTTTGTTCTTACCTAATCTGGGGAGGGATTTTTTAAAATTTGTTGATTAAATTATAATTATAATATATATTAATATAATATAATTTTAATCTTTAAAAATTGAATAAAACACACGTCTCTCGTATAGAAATTTACATGATCAAATAAAGAAAAGGTGTAATGAAAGGGAGCCAAATCCCCCTGTGAATCCTCTTCCAAGTACCAACTCAAATGCAAAGATATTTCCATCTGAGTGCAAAATATTCACCTATAATCCCAAGTAATGAATTACTCACTCTCTTTATATTAAAGGAGAATGATTTTCTTTTCTTTTAATTTATTTAAAAATGAATGATCTCTTGAGAATCAAGTTAGAGCATTAAGAATTTGATTTTCTTTTATTTTTATAAATTTATTAAAAAAAGAATGATTTTTTTTAATAACATTTTAAATTTTAGTTTTACACATGACATGTTCAGATGTACAACATTAAAGAAAATTATGATACATTTAAAATAATATTATTTAGAACTTCAAAACTAAAAAATCTTCATTATTTTCTTAAATTATGTGCTAGTTCATATAAAGTTATTAATAAGTTATTTTTTTAAAACTGAGAAATACATAAAAAGTCATAACACAGACATTTTCTGAGGAATGTATGATGGCGTTGCACACGACTTTCTTATTTATTTATTATATTATCCAGTAATACATAATTTGAGAAGAAATGATTATTGGGAGTCATCAAGATAAATAGATAATTAGGTTTGATTTTCTCTTCACGATGTTAATTAGTTCATCGGAACGGTATATGGAAGCTTTAAAAGTGAGAAAGAAAATTAGAGGATTACTTGAATAATATCATCAATTCCACTGTATTCTAGCTTTCTATCTACTTTGTTGAAGATATGGAATCAACAAACTACTACGGATTCTGCATATTATAAAGGAGAAATCATGAATTTGACTATATTTTAGTTTTATCAGTGTTTGCATGCAATTATAAGGATAATCTAAGTGGAAAATAATTAGTCCTTTTGTTTTTCTAAAATATCTTTCTCGTAAACATTAAATGTGTATTAGAGGAGAAAACTCATCGAATGAGAGAGGACGTGGGAGTGCTCCTTATTTTCTTTCAGGTAAAACCTTGTCAAATTGATAGTGATAAACCACTATGTTATAAATTTGTATATACAACGTTAACTAGTATTACAGCAATCGTTAGTGGAATTGAGAATTGGAATTGGAAATTGTTCCTGCCAAGCTATGCACGTTTGATTAATTTGTCATTTCGTGGGTTAACTGGAAAAATTGTCCTTCCAGATGGTGACAATTATATATCCTTAATTGAACTTGTACGAATTACTCTATATTTTCTATGCTTCCCCTTCATCTTCACACGTCTGTCAGGGCTTTTGGTTCTTCGTTTAGGCGAACTTAATATTATTTTGCTCTCTCTCTCTATATATATATATTATTTTTAATTCTCAATTTAAAAAATCAGACAACTTACTTTCTCTATGATATATAAAGGTTCTTAAACAGTGTGAGTGTAGGTGTATAAGTATTTTCCTAAATATGTTTTTCTAGTCATTTGTCAAGTAAGAAGTCTAGAAGAAAGTATGGATGTGTTGTTAGGCACACATATAGGTCACCCAGATAACAAGAGTATATTTTCCAACCAATTAAGCTTTTCATCCTGCAAAAACAACCAGCTTTTGAGGTGCATATGATACCCTTTTTCTTTATCCTTTTTCTTTTCCTCTGTTAGTGGATGCATGGGTATCTCAATTATATGGGTTCATTCATGGAACATATATCATTTCCTATATATTCTCTTACTCTATTTTAATTTATTTCTCAAATTTCTCTCTGTTATGCCTTTCAAAATAAATATTTTTTTCTCCTTTTCCTAAGCAATTTTTTAGTTACGTAAAAGGTTTACAATCACAAATTAAAGGACAATTTGACAACATATTTTAAATTTAATACAATAGAATTCAAAACTCTTACTCCCTCCTTTTTAAAAATAATGGCCTATTTTCTATTTTAAATCTATTTAAAAATAAATGATCACTTTTTTTTTAACACTTTAATTTCAACTTTTCACATAATATGTTTAATACCACAAGATTAAATGATAATGTGATATATTTGACATAACTTTAATTTAGGACCAAAAAATTAATTTTTTTATTTTCTTAAACTCCGTGCCAAGTTAAACTAGACATTTTTTTCTTCTAGAAAAACTTAACTTTATGTCAAGTTTAAATAAGATAAAGAATTACTAGGGTGCGCATGATATGGTATTTAAAAATTTGGTATGGTAATTTCGATTTTCGATATCTAAAAATACGATACCATTACCATACCAAATTAGCTCGATATGGTTCGGTATTTCTAATTTTGATTTCGATATTTTACGGTATGGTTGTTCGTAACCATATTTAATTTGACTTCGAATTAATATATTCATATAATAAAGAAGTATAACTTTAATAATATTAAAAACGTCTGAAGCTAATCAATTAACTGATCAAACACTATATACGTTTTCAAGTTGGGGAAAATGAATAATACAAAAGCTAATCAATAATTTCAAATTTGTTTTTCTCAAAACTTTCTTCAACATGGTCAATAATGAGAGTGCCAACTGGACTGCATGCAGGGCTCTTCAAGAAGCTCTACATATATTTAAAATAACTTGAAACACACACACACACACACACACACACACACACACACACACACACACACATATATTATATAATATTTTGGTATGGTATACAGTATTTCGATATTTATTTTTTAAATACCAAATACCATTCCGAATAGCAAAAAAAATTATTAGTCATATCAAATACCATACCAAATACCATAATTACCATACCACGGTATAAAAAAATTCAGTTTCAATATGTTGTTCAGTATATACCATATCATGCCCACCCCTAGAAATCACTACTCCCTCTATTTTTTTAAAAAAAGATTTGTTTTGACTTGACATGGACTTTAATTTAAGAATATGAAGAAGAATTCTTTGGTTTGAAATTAGAGTTATATCAAGTATACCAAAATATTCTTTAATGATGTAACATTAAATATGTCATGAAAAATTAAAATTAAAATATTATAAAAAAATTATTCTTTTTTAAATAAAATAAAAAGAAAAAATGTGATTCATTTTTATATGGAGGGAGTATAAAAATGACGGTGATGGTGTTTGGAAATTTAAAACTCAATAGAAACTAGGTAGAAAAACCTTTTCAATATTTCCTTTTTAAACGAAAATATTTTCGACTGATAAAGGAATTTAAACAAAATTAAAGGATCAGAGTCGTAGGTCCAAACAAAATCTGTCTGACCCAACCAAGAGGATTCGTGTATTATACACGGTGTATATCGGATCAATTCGAAGTTGGAAAGTACGAGAGCGTACCAAGCAAGACTTTCTGAATATCTTATTCATATATATAAATCTTTCTAGAAAGCCTACAAAATTTGGTGAAATCAAATGTTAGATTTTCTTTTTTCTTGAAAATAGTTAGTAAACATTAGTTATATGATGAACGAATACTTACAAGGGTTGAGTTTATAATAATAAGTGAAATATTACAGTAAAGTCAAGGATTATTTTGAGTTGCAAAAGAAAAACATTAATTAAAAGTTAATAGGTGAAGTTATCCATACACAGCTTCATAAATCATTTCGGTAAACGTCCATGTAGGAATAATTTATTCTCTAACACTAGCCTAGAACACGAAAATATTTGGACGAGTTCCATGGACTATTTGTTTCGTTAAGCTGGATTCGGTGCCATGGAAAAGAAGACGTTATTTCTTTTTAGTGGTACAACTACAGGGTGTTTGAATTAACTTATTTCTAATGCTTTTTATTTTAGTTTTTTTATAACTTTTATCTTATAGTCTTTAGAAAAGATAAAAAAATATTTTTAATCATTTGTTTTTTGACCTCAAAAATACAAAAATAAATCAAAGGGAAAAAATTCAATATTTAAGCTATTTTTAAAAAATCAATCCACACATCCTCAATGTTAAGGAAAAAACCTCTTAGTTAAATGAACAAAGAAAGATATTCTTTTATATAATAAGCTGCTAGATTGATGAGTTTAGGGTCATCGTGCTTGCTTAGCAGCTTGAAGTAAGCAACTAAGTATTAGCTTCAACAACTTGAGGCAGGTAGCTGCAAACAGACAGCTAAGCATTTCAGCTGCCTGCTGCAGCTGCTTGAAGCATTGCTGCAGCTGCTTGAAGCAGACAGGTGACTACAATGTGCCTGTTTAGTGTTATAATGGCTATTAAAATGTCTACTTTATTTTACTGTGTCATTTTTGTTAATTATTATTTAATTATTTCTTCATCTACGTGTCTACTTAATTTTGCGGTGGCTATTAAAGTGTCTATCTAATTTTACTATGTCATATCTATTAATTACTATTAACGTGTCTACTTAATTTTACTATGTTATTTTTATTAATTTTTATTTAATTATGTGTATTATTTAAAGACTACTTGAAAATTTTAAAAATTCAAATAATTTAAAATATATTAAAATTATTAACTCTCTAAATTTTATCTAGATTACAAAAATTATAAAAAAAATAATAATTATTAGGCCCGTGCAATGCACGGTCTTCAGAAACTAGTAATAGATATAAAGGAAAAACCTGAACATAATTTCATTTTCGTACCCAAATGTTCGAAGCAAGGAGTGAAATAGGTTACAATGGGATGCATATGATTGATAACATGAATTTTCATTTTTTGAGGAGTAATTGACTCTCCAGATTGAATCCTCTCTCCTATTTTCTCTTATACCATGTTTGATAAATAAGATAAATTTATATTATCTTTCAAATGAAATATAAATTTTATCTCAGACTTTATTTCTATGATATTTCACCTTTACCCATATACCAAACAACCTCTACGAGTAAGGAGTGGGGGCTAGTGAAAAGTCCATGAACCCTTTCCATTTTAATTCTCAGTTTTGACGTTGGGTCTCATATTAAATTGTACACCCTTTAGATGTTCAATTCTAAAAATAGGGAGTATGCGTCTACGAAGAGTTTCACATCATCTGAGGATACACGGTCTCTTTAACATAGTCAATTCAACAATTCTCACCTTTTGATTTATTTATTTTTAGCTGAGTTAGACCTAATATTTTTAATTAATGAGACTATAATATTATGTTGGTGTTATATACTATGTATGATTCTTTTTTGGGATTATGGTTTGCCTATGTGACTTGTCCCGATCCAATCTTATCGCATACGTGAGTTATGAATAAATTTGATTGTAAAATTAAAAGTTGAAAAAATTAAAGCTATAACTGTCCAATCTTATTCTTTAAGACAAAGTTAAACAATTACTGTTCAACTCCTTTTTTGAAAAAAGGAGAGAGGGAACAATTATTTAACTGTCCAATCACTCTCTTATTTTAAGAGGAACATGTGATCTTCTGAAGGGAGTGAAAATAAGAAGTTTCTTTTGAAAGTTATGTGAAAAATAAAAAGAAAGTACGTAATAATAGGAAAAGAAAACTAAAAATTAGAAAAAATGATTTTGATCCTAATGCCCTATATTTATCAATCTACACAAAATATATTTAGTTTGTGGATATCAATTTGAATTTTTTAGTGAAAACCAAAGAATATCTAAGGCAAACTTCACTTGGTGGAAACAACAACAATAGGTGCGAATCAAAAAGTACACGATATGTTGTTTTCGCTCCATTATTTTTTTCTATAAATGGTATCAGAGCATTGTTAAATTATTTGATTGTTCCATGTTTATTTCCTTGAAATAATTGAATTATGTGTTTAAAATAAAATTTTATTGGTTGATGATATTTTATCAAGTTTTAAGTAAGCAAATTATGTTTAGGTCCATTTTTGCCTTAGTCTCTTGGTTATTGGGGTCGAAATCTTTAATATTCATAATTTACTTATTTTGAGTTTTTCAAAAATATTTTATAATAGAAAAATGAATTAAAAATAATCGAGACATTGATAACGCCCAAACAACTCCTCTACTATTGGAAGAGTTGGTGGTCTAGTAATATAAACCCAACTTTAAAGAGTCGGGTCGATCTCACGGGAACTGGGATGTTGAATTCTACCTTTAAAGTTATTGGTTGAACAAGTTGATTGTAATTGCTACACAAAATGATTTGAAATTATACTAAATTACTACTAATTGTGATTTTGAACAATTAAAATGTAATCAATGGATGAAAGTATACCAGAGATGTGCGTAGTTGAATATAATTTGAATGAATGTGTCTCAATTATTGAATCTAATAGCTAATTTACTTATGTGTAGGCTAGAAAGATGGTAACAACAACCACAATTAAACAATTGTAGTGCATCAATATGAATTGGTTTAGACTTCATACCCAATTCATACAAGAGCTAGACGATTCAAAACTTTATTCAGTTGGATCCTGTTATGGCATTCAATACAAATACGCGTTACCCATGACTATTATACAATCCTTCCATTCTGAATACTTATGTTCATGCAATATTCAATGATCTAAACATGAATCTAAGTTTGCAACCTTAGATTAACAATTATAATTGAAGAAAAATATAAAACCACATCAAATTAGAACATAATATTCAATTAAATCAAAGACCCAATACAATAAATTAATATCCAATTACATTGCACACCCCCAACATAGGGGCTTTAGCCACTCATGCTGAAATTAAAATTAGAATTACCAAAAGAGTTGTCCATGGCTTAGGATTACAAAAGCTAGAAGAAATTTGGTGTAGAATCCTCCTTTCTTCTCTCAATTCTTCTTCTTCAAGACAAGTACAAGCTTCTAGTTTCTAGAACAATGAAAAATCCAATTGTATTCTTCTCTAAATCAGGAAATTTGTATTTAGAATGTGTAATTGTGTGTCCTGAAAAATGTCTCTCTTGACATTTTATACCTTAGACAAAGTACCTTTCATTTAAGCTAGCATACCATTCATCGATCAAAGTCGGGGTCCCCACACACATTTGGAGATTCACCAAATGGTCACACCATTATTGTTTTGAACCACTTTTAGGCATCCTGGATGCTGTAAACTTTGGCGACCAAATTGTTGATTGCTGAATCACTTTGACAATCTGCCGAATGATAATATACATCGTTAAGTTGGAACCCTGCCTTTGACTTCTTTCTTTGCCAGACTTTGTAAGATTAGATGATGACTTATCTGACTGGAGAATTGATTCGATGATCCATCATATGTTCATTTTCATCACCGGTTTGAACATCAATTAGGGGTTAAATTCTGTAATATTAGGCAATTACTCTGCCTGTTTGACTTACCGCCGAACATGTTAGGCGATGGTCGGTTTTATCGCCTTTTGTACATTTTTTTCCTTTTGGCTTGATTTGCTATGATTTTCCTTTCATGGACCTTGTTCCTCCTTCCTTGCATCAAACATATATTTAGATCAATATTTGAGGTAAAATAACACACTAAGAATAATATCTTACACAAGTTAAGCTCAATATGAGTCCAAGTTACGGACTCATGAACAACCTCAGTGTCATGATCCAAATCAAGGGCCTACTCATAACACGACAAATGAGACACTTGTAGGCACCTCATCCAAGCTATCTTAGCATGTCAAGCATTCATAGGTACAAACACATATATATTGTAGAATTAAAATGGGGTAGGGTTTAAGGGACATCATTTAAGTAAAAACAGGCATCTCAAAACATACATCAACGTCCATAACAAACCATCTAAACATGAATCAACAGAAACCGGTCATGATTGATTTTCCTCAACTAGAAAAGATTCTAAATTAAGTTATAAAGTAAAAGCCTCTAGTTTAAAAATCTAAAAATATACATCATGTCCAAAAAGTACATAGCATGAAAGGAAATATGTGGAGACTCGAACTAAGGGCTCAGCACAATAAAACTAGTCTTGAAACGTCGGTAGAATTAGCTACTAGTAGGAGGATGAGGAACACCGATCCCTACATAATAACATCATGTAGGAAAATATACGTTAGTACTTTTGGAATGTTTAAAGTATGAGAGAAGCAATGCAAGTATGAAATTGTAATGCCATCATTCACAGTTTAAAGACATTAATGCATGAAATGGTAATGCAAGCATTTATATGAGCTCAAGCATACACAACGAATGACGTTCAACATGAAATAAACGTAATGCATAAACGGAACACATGTGATGAAACAAAGAAATCAATATCATACTTTATGGGAATGGACCGTCACTGATATATAAGACCATGTGAGCTACTACATGAAATCCAATATAACCCCCTACGTTGGCATGGGAAGACCACTTATCGGGTGAAACTTCATCACTTAGCATGTATCATCATATAACACTAATGACCTACATGAATCCACTAGCCTAGCCTGGCCTATAAGAGCTCCTATGGTGGCACATAGTTAATGCAGCAAAGGGTCGCTTCTCAGGTTCCCTTACCGAACTGTAACGACCCGACCTAGGGCCTAGTCATCACATGATAAATGAGATACCCAACGGCACCTAACCCAAGCCATTTTTAATATCTCAATCATTCGCAGGAATAGAAGTTAAACATTTGAGGAATAAAACAGGAAAGGGACTATGGACAACATATGACAACGAAGCAACATTAAGAAGCAAAAATACATATTTGTCTATAAAGCATGCCAACTAAATCATTGATTGAAGAAATTGGTAATGGTTATTTTCCATCAAATAGAAAAGACTCCAAACATAAATAACATAGAATGTAAAATCCTCAAAAGGCCAACATATATATTAATGTCGAAAATACATAGCATGAATGAAAAATGATAGAGACTCGAACTAAGGGCTCACCACAAAAGTACTAGTCTCGAACGCCTAAAAACTAGCCATGAGCGGTAGAGGTGAACATGTGCCTACATGGTTGAACCATGAAGCCAAAATATATGTTAGTACTTTCGGAAAGTATATTAAGGATGTGAGGTGCAACACAAACTTGATATTGTAATGCCATCATTCATAAGTAAAGGCTCACATGCATGGGACAATAAATGGAGAACTAATATGAGCTTAAGTATGCACATGGAATGATATTCAATATGAGTAAGAGTTCTTCACAAAAGAACACATGTAATGGAACCATATCATAGAATCGTAACTTGTGGGCGTGGATTATAACCGACGTATAAGACCATTTGTGCATTTACATCGAATCCAACATAAACCTCTACGTTCGCATGGGGAGACCACTTTGGCAGGTCGAACTCCATCACTTCACAAGAATCTTTATATAACATAAACAACCTACGTGGTCTACTAGCCTATCATACAAGGGCTCTTGAAAACCAGATTAAGAAGACTCTAAAGCTGAACATTTAGTTCTTTAAGCTTGTCATGACCCAAGCCTAGGGCCTAGATATGATACGGTGCAAGGGGAACCCAAAGGGACCCTAAGCAAGCATCTTAGAACATCGTTACACATCCTTGGTTGCGGAAACAATAGATATAACATAAAGAATAATAACAGGGGCAACAAGACTAGGGGAAAGCTTGGACAACATCATAATCAAGAGACAAGCTCGTATCATAGACATCAAGAACAACAGATTCAAGGCACTTAGCATAGATACATAACATGATCAACAAATACCTCTATACATAGATAAGAACGGGGGCCAAGACAAAGTAACAGGGCTCACCCTCATGGTCAAAATAGACAATAAAGAAGAATGTCTTAATACATATAGGAGAATCATAGACTATAGGTCCCCAGAGTGGAGGACTCACCAACTAGCTTGAATAGCACCGAACTAGCCACGAGGAGGATGATCAACTTGGGCACCGGTTTCTACATGGTGACATCATGTAGGCATAAAGTATATGTTAGTACATTTGAATGTACTAAGTATGTAGGATGCAACGTAAACAAGAATTGAGCATCATAATCAAAATGCATAACAATAGGCAATAGACATACTTATAACAATATGACATATATGATTAATACATAAGTAAAACATGCTTAAGTAATTCATGCTCATATAGAATATCATATGTGTAGAAGAGACCAAGCTAGATTTCTAAAATACAAACCCCTGGTAGGTTAGTGATGATAGCACCTATCACCCTAGTGTGTGAGGTACAAACCCCTCATCAAGGTTAGTGATGATAGCACCCATCACCCTAGTATGTGAGATACAAACCCCTCATCAAGGTTAGTGATGATAGCACCCATCACCATAGTGTGTAATGTATAAACACCTCATCAAGGTTAGTGATAATAACATCCATCACCCTGTGGTTGAGATGTTGACCCCTCAACTAGATCACCCAGATTGGACATGGTCTAATGCAAAATTTTATATAGAATATATTGTATACATAATCTCATTTCATCATCATATAGTCAATCATATCATATCTCATGCTTTGGACCTTCAACTCCTCAATAAACCACATCCATACATTTTATCAAACACTTAGAGGATGTGTAATTCTAGTATAAAAACAAGAAATATAGAGATGAAAACATGCAAGAAATTCCATTGTAAAACCATCAATTGACACCTTGCAACACCCTCTAGAAATATACATCAAAATCCCTCATCAAATCTTACAATAACTCAAAGATTTATAGCTCAAAACATAGCAAAATAGTTACAATTTTACATAACTTTATCATAGTGTGCAGTGAATTTCATAATAATCAAGACCTATTTGCAAATCAACTTTAAATCATGTAATTTGAATAAAAGGAGGCTTAAGTATCATGGGTGAAAGGAACCCATGAAAGAAACCCCCATACCTTAGCTTAGAGATGAACTTGTTGAAGATTGGAGATTGGAGACTTGAAGCTTGAAAAAGAACCTTGAAGGAGAACCTTAGCTTGGGATAAGGGTTTGGGACTTGAGTTTGGAGAGTGAAAATATGACTAAGTGTTTGAGTGAGTATTGGAAAATGTTTAGGATGATATGAGGGTGAAATTTGGCTAAGTATAGCTAAAAACACGTTTGGGAACATTTAGGCCCAAGACATAGAAGTCTTGGAATGAGCTTAAAAAAACAGTCCCCAAATGAACTGGGGCGCATCGCGAGGGGGTCGCGAAAACCCTTCTGGAATTTGTGCTTTGGAATTTCATAATTGCTAATCTTTTGCTCTTAAATCGGGGTTAGACCCCTCTTCACCTAATTTGGACCCCCTGAAAAAGAATATGAGGTCAGATTTTTGAAATAGGAAACAGATTTTGAGATTATGAAATTTAAAATTCTGGGCATTCCGAGGCACGTTTTGGGCAATTTTTGGGGTCATTTTAATATCTTCCCTTGGGAACATTCGTCTTCGAATGTAAAAGAGATGTACAAGACAAGAATGATCATAAACAAATCAGCCCCAACTAAAATGCAATATTACATTTAAAATACCGATTTCAAAATCTCAACATGTGTGTAAAATCATCATGATTTGCCAACTTAAACATGAATGCATATGAATGATATAGGGTCTAAGACATAAGACTTGAAATCACATAGGGGACTTAGAATTAAGTACCTTAGGCTTGAGTAGAGTGGAAAAGATAAGGATACCATTTTTTCATGTTCACTTCGACCTCCCTAGTAGCACTTTCGATTTGTTGGTTCCTCCAAAAGACCTTAATGGATGCCACCTCCTTGTTCCTCAATCTCTTCACTTGCCTATCTAGGATCTAAACTGGAACCTTTTCATAAGTCAAGTTATCCTTAACAACACCTATAACATCAAGAGACACAGTAGCATTAGGATCATCAAAATATTTCCTCAACGTTGAGACATGGAACACCAGATTAACCAAATTCATTTCACTAGGCAACTTCAATTCATAATCTACCTTGCCAACCCTCCTCAAGACCTCATGAGTACCAACATATCTTCGACTTAAATTCCCCTTTTTACTAAAATGGACCACAGCTTTCATTGGAGAAACTTTCAAATAAAACCAATCGCCTACTTTGAATTCAAGGTCTCTTCTTCTCACATCGACATAAGATTTTTCACGACTTTGGACTATTCTCAACCTTTTCCAAATCATCCTAACCTTCTCAACGGCCTCCATAACTAGATCTAGTCTCAATAAGGTCACCTCTCCAACCTCAAACCAACCAACCGGTGATCTACAACATCTCCTATAAAGAGCCTCAAAAGGATCCATACCGATGCTAGAGTGATAACTATTGTTGTAGCCAAACTCAATCAAAGGAAGATGGTCATCCCAACTACCCCTCAACTCTAATACACAAGACCTTAGCATGTCCTCAAGGGTTTGAATTGTCCTTTCGGCTTGGCAATCTGTTTGAGGGTGGAAGGCCATACTAAGATGAACTTTTATGCCAAGACCCCTTTGAAAAGACCTCCAAAAGTGTGAAGTGAATTGTGAACCATGATCCGATATAATGGACAAAGGAAACCCGTGCAACCTTACTAACTCATGGATGTACAACCTTGCATACTCTTCAGACCCATATATGGTCTTAACCGGTAGAAAGAGAGCCGATTTCAACATCCGTTCAACCACCACCCAAATGGAATCAAAACCTTTCCTAGTCTTGGGCAACTCAACCACAAAATTCATATTAATCACCTCCCACTTCCAAGTGGAAATCTCTATATCTTGGGTTAGGACACTCGGCCTTTGATGTTTGGCTTTAACTTGTTGATAACTATGACAACCGGAAACGAATTTGGCAATGTCCCTCTTCATGCCTCCCCACCAATACACATCCATCAAGTCTCTATACATTTTGGTGGAATCGGGGTGGATAGAATAAGGAGAATTATGGGCCTCATCAAGAACTTTCTTCCTCAAACCATCAACATAAGACACACACAACCTATCTTGGTACCTAAGGGCACCATCTCCCCCTTGGGAGAAAACCTTTACCTTGCCCTTTTTCGCCAAAGCCTTCAATTCAAGCAAGGAGGAGTCAAGATCTTGTTTTGCTATCACTTCATCAACCAAGGAAGTTTTGGATCCATCAACAACAATAATACCATCACCCACTTCTTCCAACCTAACCCCTAATTATCTAGCCAATCTATGCATCTCTCTAGCCATTTCCCTATCACCACCATCAACATGAGCTAAGCTACCTATGGACACCCGACTCAAAGCATCCATCCCCACATTGGCCTTACTTGGATTATAATGCACACTCATGTCATAATCTTTGAGAAGTTCTAGCCTCATTCTTTGTCTCAAGTTGAGATCTTTTTGGGTGAAGACATATTGAAGATTCTTATGATCGGTGAAGATATCAACATGCACCCCATACAAGTATTAAAACCACATCTTTAATGCAAACACAACGGCGGCCAACTCTAGATCATGGGTAGGGTAGTTCCTTTTATGTACCTTGAATTGTCTAGAAGCATAAACTATGACCTTACCATTTTGCATTAGCACACAACCCAAACCAACTCTAGATGCATCATAATACACAACAAAACCCTTAAGCCTATCCAGTAATGACAATATAAGAGCAGACACAAGCCTATCCTTCAATGTTGCTTCTCTCACATTCATCGGTCCACACAAACTTAACCTTTTTTGAGTTAATTTGGTCATAGGGGAAGCAATAGAGGAGAACCCATTCACAAATTTTCTATAGTAACCCGCAAGGCCTAAGAAGCTACTAATATCTAATGGGGTCAATGGTCTAGGCCAATTTCTAATCACATCGGTTTTCTTCAGATCCACTTTTATACCATCCCCTGACACCACATGACCCAAAAATGCAACCTCCTTCAACCAAAACTCACACTTGTCATATTTGACATACAATTTCTCCTGCCTCAACCTTTGCAACACAACCATCAAATAACCCATATGCTTCTCCCTACTATGTGAATAGATCAATATATCATCAATGAAGACCATATAAAAAGAACCAAGGTAAGGTTTGAAGACCCTATTCATTAGATCCATGAAGATGGCCGGTGCATCAGTCAACCCAAAAGACATCACAACAAACTCATAATGCCCATATCTAGTCCGGAAGGTCGTCTTAGGAATATCACAATCCCTCACCCTCACTTGATGATATCCAGACTGAAGTTCAATCTTAGAGAAGAAGCTAGTCCATTGCAATTGGTGAAACAAGCCATCAATCCTTGGAAGCAGATGTCTATTCTTTATAGTAACCCTATTGAGTAACGGTAATCAATGCACATTCTAAGTTACCCATCCTTCTTTTTCACAAACAACACTGGAGCACCCCAAGGTGATTGACTAGGTCTAAATCCTTTTTCCAACAAATCTTTCAATTTCTCCTTTAACTCCTTCAACTCTACCGAGGCCATGCAGTAAGGGGGAATAGAGATAGGTTGAGTGTCAGGGAGGAGATCTATGCCAAAATCTATCCCCCTTTTGAGAGGGACACCGGGAAGGTCATTTGGGAAGATATCATGAAACTCATTTACAACAGGGACCGACTCAATGGAAGGGACTTTGGACTCCACATCATTAATACTCACAAGATGATACAAACATCCCCTAGAAATCAACTTATGGGCTTTAATGCATGAAATAAATCTACCCTTGACCACCACATCTTGACTTTCCCACTC
>JAABOM020057714.1:0-14792 GCA_011800125.2 Solanum clarkiae
GTTGGGGCGGCTGGGGATATAAGGGGGTTTTAGGGGCGCGTGTACCGAATTAAAATTAATAATAATTCTTTTTTAAATTATTTAAAAATTGTTAAAAATAAAAATAAAGCGCCCCGATAATTAATTTGACACTGTGGAGGGTAAAAATTGGGTGTCAACACTATCAATTAAGGATAAAACAACAATAGAAGTTGATTGCAATGACAAATAGGTCGAGTCCAAAAAATGTTATATTTGGCATTGAAAAAATAAAAAAATGGTAGAGAAAATAACAATGATTGTGGATCGAGATACCATGTGTGATGATTTTTCCAAGAAAAGTATTTCATTGTGAATTAAATTATGTATTAAAAGATCTTATATCACCTACATGTATAGTTGTAGTGAAAAGCAAAGCGCTGCTCCTTTTATAATAAAAAATCACATAAGTTTGCGTACTTATTTGAAAGATGAAGGTAGACCCATTTTAAGAGTATGTGTGGTTGAAAGAGTAGTAAAAAAATTGTCAGGACCAACATATATTAAATGATAAAAGTGATTCAACGGACATGGATATTTGAGACTAAGAAAACATCGGTGCACATAATACTCCTCACACTCCAGTTCCTACTCTTGAAGTTGCCAACAATACACCGAGACTGCACAATCATCACATTCTGGACATGCTCAAGATGATAAAAGTAATTTTTACATTAGTTGTCATTCAAGAATAAGGAAGAATTATACATTGCCATGAAAATTTCTTGTGTGAGGAAAAATTTTAGAATAAAAAAGGTGATTAACTCACGTACTATGTATTATGTGAAATGTGTACATCCTGAATGCAAGTGGTGGCTAAGAGTTTTATAACTCCGAAGTTTTGATAGATTTTACATCAGAAAGTATGAAAAAAATGCATACACGTGATTCATAACATCTTACAGGCCATAACCCACATGCCACAATAAAAGTCATTGGTCCATACTTCAACGATAGATGTCCAAAAGGTAAAGTCCCTTCCACAAAAGATATTGAGAGTTCAATTCGTATTGAATGGGACTGTAGGGTTAGTCATTAAAAGGTTTAGGAAGGAAGTGAGATTGCAAAAGCTTTGATAAAGGAGACACATGAGCATGATTATGTAGTGCTTGATGCTTACTATATAGAAAAATGAAAAAGTTGCAGAAAAGTTTGGAACATTAATGAATGTATGAGCCAATGTATGGCTCGTGATTTGTTCCATGGGTCATAGATAGGTACCGTAGACTAGACTCTGAAGGATGAAAATATTTCTAAGTGTGGAAGACTGTAGAATAGGAATTACGGCTCCTAAATGAAATAATGAACCATACTGTAAGCTTGTGGATTGAAGGTGCAAATTTCAGTAGCTAAAATTTTTGGCCATGCAAAGTACGAAGGACAAGTACAACCCACAAAATCATGATTTTTAAACACTGTCTTGTAAAGTCAGATTCAGAGACTATTTTTAGAGATCAATTTCAACAGGATGAAACCCCTAATGTATGAGTCGTACATCAATCTATGTACCATAAACAAGGTTCATAGATGGGTTTGGTAGTTTTTAAATGAAGAGTTTTTTGGTCATTTTAAATTCATTTAACTCCTAGATTTTTTCATTTTGACTATATTAACTAGCTTAACTAACTCAAATTCTATAAAACTTATTCCTAGTTTTAGTCCAACTCATTCACTCTCAGTTCACTCCTAAAATTTCTAAAATCTTCTCTCTCTATCGAGGATTCCATTGGAGCTAGGATTTCAAGCTTTTGCTAAGAATTTCAAGGTTATTTCATCCTAATTGTTAGAGCCTTCAAGGTTTCATTCATGGACTGAATTCATCTATGGAGCCCAATTCAAACTCTCCTTTTAGCGCAAGTTGAATGATGATTACTTATGGTTTTCATGATTCTATTCCAAATGATTGAATTATGATTATTACATGACTATTATACTTAATTATCCATGAATTATAAAGAATTACATGATTTCTAAGTGAATGCAACTATGTGATGATTATGACTTGTTGAATTGATATGAATTCTTTTACTAATGATCCAAATTGATTTTTATTACATTATTCCTACATGACTTTGATCTGATTGCATGATTTTAACTTTAATTGTTCATGATCTCACATATGGTCCTAATTTCCTGTGTTAAGCTATGATTTATAATTCATAATTCTAAGTAGGAAAACGTGATTTTCATGATGATTTGATGATGAGAGTGACTTAAGACCCTAATGACTATGACATGATGATAAGATGGGGAGTATTCCCACATTATATGCGAAGTTATGTAGATTGACTATTCCTACGGTATGATATGTTTTTATGAGGTTATAATGTCTATTTTACAAACTATGAAAGTATGGCTTCTAAAATATGATGATGACTATGTATATGCATGGTTATATATTTTGTGGAATATGACTTAGCATCGGTTTAGCTTGAGCGAGGGGGACTATCCTTAAAGGGTCCTTATATAAATCCTTAAGTCATAACTATGTGCTATAATAGGTTTATGATTATGTGCCTATAAGGCTAGCTAATAGATCCATATAATTTTTTTGAAGTGACATTAATCGTGCTAGGTTAGAGCCTATAGGGTGAGATTTTATGTAAATGTGATTCTCGCTATGCTAGGATAGATCCTATAGGGTGAAGGTTAAGTCTACCATGCAAAAGTAGACTCCTCTTTCACTCAGTGTGGAGGGAACATGGGAATTTCATGTAAAAGTCCACATTGTGTTATTGGTGGTTATAGTCTTACTCCCACACATGTATGCTGGGTTATGAAAGGATTTATGATATTTCCTCATGGTTTTTTTTCATGCCTTGCTCATGCATATCCTGTCCTTACTCTATTGCTATAATTATGCATATTGTTGTAACATTATGATGTTTCCTTGATGCGCAACATACCTACATACTTAGTATATTTATGCACTAATGCATACTCTTTGCATACATGATCTAACCATGTAGAGAAAGACGATGATAAGACTATTTATTCATTTCGTGGCTAGAGTTGGATTTGATCATTGAAGATTGTTCTTGAGTTCCCAAGCTTCGGGGACAAACCTAGTTCTTGCTTATGTTTTGTTATGTTGAGACTTTATGATTCACTTTATATTTTATCTTGAGGGTGATCTAGTATTATGTTCTAGTCCCTGCCAAGACCTATGATGTAAAGGCATGAATTAGACTTATGATGTTGTAATTCCACTTGAAAGGAAAGTATGAAAGAAAAGTATGGGTTTGCTCGTATGAGACTATGTTCTAATTGCTTACTTTCTTATGAATTGCTTATTTTACCTTATGTATACTTATGATATGAACAAGAGGCTTGGATGGCACCTTCGGATGTCACATTTGCCGTGTCACGGCTAGGCCCTAGATTTGGGTCATGACAAACTTGGTGTTAGAGCACAAGGTTTGAAAGCATCCTAGGGAGTCCAATAGGCTGCTTCTAGTAGATTCTTGATCATATGTGTGAAACATGCCACATCTGTCATGACCCAAGTCTAACGCCTAGTCGTAATATGACAAATGGGACACTCATAGGCATCTCGTCCAAGCATATTAGTATATTAAACATTCATAGGTATAAACTCATACATTTTGCAGAATTTAAAATGGGGTAGGGTCTAATGGACATTATTTTTCTAAAAAACATATCAAAATATACATAAACATCCATAACATAACATCTAAAACATGAGTCAAGGGGAATTGGTACACAGTCAGATTTCCTTAAATAGAAAAGATTCTAAATTGAGGTAGAAAGAAAAAGCCTCTAGTTTTAAGAATCCAAAAATATACATATGTCCAAAAAGTACATAGCATGAAATGAAATAGGTGGAGACCTGAACTAAGGGCTTACCATAATGAAGCTAGTCTTGAAACACTGATAAAACTAGCCATGAGCTGGAGTAGTAGGAGTGCCGGTCCCTACATAGTGACATTATATTGGCAAAATATGCATTAGTATATTGGAATGTATTAAAGTATATGAAATGCAATGCAAGTATGAAACTGTAATGCTAATAATCATAATTTAGAAACTTTAATGTATAAAATAGTAAGTGCAACATCTATATGTGCTTAAGCATACACGAGGAATAATGTTCAATACAAAGAAAACGTAATGCATAAATGGAAAATAAGTGATTGTACAAAGACATCAATATCATACTTTATGAGAAGGGACTGTAATTGACATATAAGAACATGTGAGCTACTACATGGAATTTAATATAATCCCTTACGTTGGCACAAAGAGACTACTTGTCGTGTGGAACTTTGTCACATAACATGCATCATCATATATCATAATGGCCTATGTGGGTCTACTAACCTAGACTACAAGGGCTCCTATGGTGGCATATAATTAATGCGGCAAAGGGTTGCATCTAGGGTTCCCTTACCGAACCCCACCTCATTGCCTCATTAGATGCTAGGTCATCCCACAAAATTCTTTAAAATCTTGTAATTAGTCAAATAAGGACGCTTAGAATCAGAAGTAGCAATTTCAAAGAGTAGCTCGGAACTTAGGGACCACTAAGTGAGAATTGTCCTTTCATATTGGGGACCATCATAAACATCATTTGGAGCATTATTGACATGTTTACATCTTTGTACAAAACATTAAGTTAAAAGGATTTTTTTCATGCCCTATTCATCATCAATATATCATGCAAAGGTTGACTTAAACTTAGTGGGCTTAATCATTTGTCAGAAAACTCATAAATCATGTGAGCTATACATGAACATGGGAATAATATGCTTATTTAAAACATGTAGTAAAAGCCCACACATCATCATTTAAGACCCTAATCATTGGGGTCATTACCATCAACTCAAAGCTCATGGAAACACTTAGAAAAAACATTGTAGGATAACATTAAGGACAAAATACATCATAATATATCACAGAATAATCATTAGCATAGTATTTAAAGGAACTTAAAAAAAGGTAAAAACCTTTAAGGAAGGGATTTGTGAGTGAAAGGAACCGATAAATCAACTTACATACCTTAGTTGAAGCTTAAAAAGAAAGAACTTGTTGTTGTAGAAAAGGATCTTTGAAACCCTAGCCTTCTTGCCTTGTTGTCGAAGAGAGTAATTGCCCTAGGATTTTTGGGAAAATGGAGAATGAAACGAATGGGAGTTCTTAAGGCTTTTTGGTCTGGTTAGGGGCCTATAGGATCACAAAAATGATGTGGTTAAGTCTAGGATTTTCGAAAAGGATGAAAATTTCTTCATTAAAGCTACCAAACACGAACCACGAGACACCAATTATGTTCCTTGGATGGAACCACGAGTTGTGGTTCATGTTGTCCTATTCTCCTTTTCTAATTTTTGGAGACCCGTTACAAACCCTTCCATCCATGACACCTTTCTATAGGTTGTACTCCTATGTAAGAGTCATGGATAGCTTAGTGGAACCTCCCCAAACATAGTAAAATTTCCATTCTCAGGGACCCCATTCACGAATACTAACCACAAACCATAAAAAGGACTATTGACTGTCCTGTTGGTTGTGAATTACCTTTCAGAAACTCCAAATTGCCTTCATGTTTAGAACTAACTCTTACGACTCAATCTACGGTCTATTTTCCCTTTTGTGGGCCATTGATGTCTTTGTCGATAGTTTTACACTTGACAAAATTTCTAAATTTCTAAGGCTCCTATTCATAAGCCTGGTCTATGACTCATGGTTTGAACTATGGACCGTGAACTTAGCTCGTAAAATGAGTCTGAGCATTTCCATTCCAACTTTTTCTGTACTTTTTGGATTTTAACCGAGGGTCCTTGCCCATGAGCAAGAGACTATGAGACATTTAGAAATCTTCATTTCTCTTATGATTTATGTTGTGCCATCAAGACTCTCATTCCCTAATGATTTTCCTTTGATATTTTCAGAAAATGGCTCCACGATATGCTCCATTGCCTAGGGGAGTCGATACTAATAAGGACCAAGTTCCTCTAGCACCTTAAGTTCCTTAAGTACCTCAAGGCCCTCAAACTGATCCAAGTGACCAATTAGGAGTTTAGGGTCACTATCACTATGTTGTATCAAGTTGTTGCTTCCCTAAAGCCACGCACTTTAGCTTCTAGGGTTAGAGATTTTGCTAGAATGAATCCTCTGGAATACATGGTTATAAGGTGGATGAGAATACATAAGAATTTATTGATAAGTCCTATAAGGTGATGGAGATTATGGGGGTATCTTCTGAGGAAAAGGCTGAGTTGGTGGCTTACCAATTTAAGGGAGTTGCTCAAGTTTGATTGACCCAATGGAAGTCCAAAATAGTTGAAGAAGTTCCTATTGATTAGGAGATGCTTAAGGCCATTTTTCTTGATTGTTTGTTTCTCTTTTGAGCTAAGGAAAGCTAAAGTAATGGAGTTTATGAATCTAAGGCGAGGTGGTATGAGTGTGAAAGAGTACGCCCTCAAGTTCACAAAGTTGTCTAGGTACACTCCTTCCTTAGTGTCCGATTCTGGTGCTCGTATGAACAAGTTCATCTTGGGTGTATCTGATTTGGTGATGATGGAATGTAAAACCATGATGCTTATTAAAGAAATTGATATTTTTGGCTCATTACTTACGTCGAGCAAGTAAAGAGCACAAGATGAGGATAAAGGAGTCCAAAAAGGCTCATTTTAATGGTGGATTTTTCACGTGCTAAGTCTGGTGGTGACCATTTACAACAAGGTCAAGGGTCATCCAAAGGTTCTCCTCCAAGGTTTGATAGAGATAGGGTGTCTACCCTTAAGGCTCAATGTGATATAGTAAAGGGTGATAGTGCTATTCATCCTATGTGTCCCAAGTGTGGGAGGCATCACGTTGATAATTGCTTGAGAGGCACAGGTGTATGCTTTGGTTGTCATAAGATGGGGCAGAAGATCTCTGAGTGTCTTAATGTTGTTACTAAAGAGAATGAAGGGTGTCCTCAAGGCCAAGCAACCCAAAGAAGGCAAGTGCAATAATGTGCCCAACATTAAGGAGATGGTTTACATAGCAACTAATTCTATGCTTCCCATGTTAGGAAAGAGGTTGAAGAGTCTCCTGATGTATCACGGGTATGCTGAGAGTCTTTGATCATGAAGTATACGCTTTGCTTGATGCTGGTGCTAATATGTCTTTTGATACTCCTTACCTTACCATAAATTTTGATGTCTCTTGAAGTCTTCTTAGAACCTTATTCGGTCTATACACCAATCGGTGAGTCATTACTAGCCAAGGAAGTTTATAGAACTTGTCCCATGTTGATCTTGCATAGAGTCTTTCCATGTGATCTTGTTGAACTCGACATGACTGATTTTGATGTAATTCTTGGTATGTGTCACGACCCAAGCCTAGGGCCTGGACGTGACCGGCGAATGGGGGACTTGAAGGAACCCCAAACAAGCCTCATAACATATTATTACACATCCTTGGTCACAGAAACAATTAAAATGACAATGAGAGATAAGCATAAACAAGGAAATTGGTACTAAAGGTAAATTTCCATATCATAACATCGAGAAATAAGAGAGTCAAGACTCATACCATAGATGCATAACATGTCCAACAACAACTCTACTACATAGAGAAGAGCGGGGGCCTCGACAATAATTCGGTACACCCTCATAGTCAATACATAACAAAGGAAAAATAGTCATAGTACATAGTAAGAGATCATAAATAACTTCCTCAGAATGGAGGACTCAACAACAAGCTTGAGAGACAATCGTTCTAGCCACATGGAAAGGAGGATGATCAAGCGGTGCACTGGTTCCTACATGGTGACATCATGTAGGTATAGAGTATGCGTTAATACATTTGAATGTACTAAGTATGTAGGATTCAATGCAACAATGGATAGCATCATAAGCAAATACATAAAAATTCTCAATAGGTAGCATAATAGCAAGATGGCATGCATGATTGATGCTTACGTAAAACATGCTTACATAGAATATAATACATGTGTAAGAAGAGACCACTATCATCTTGGTGGATTATCGCACCCTACCACCCTTGGTGATTGAGCTATAAACCCCTTCAATTGGTTAGTAGATCACCGAATCCTACCACCCTTGGTGATTGGAGTACAAACCCCCCGACATGGTTATCAACGTACAAACCCCTCGACACGGTTATCAAGGTATGAACCCCTTAACACGGTTACCCGGTGCGTAACCGCTGAACAGGGCATGGTCACATTCCACAGTATATATAATATCATATACATACGTTCATTTCATCATCATTTCATCATCATATAATCATTCAACTCATAAGATATGCATTGGACCTTCAATTCCTCAAGAACCCATAAACGAACATTTTATCAAACACTTAGAGGGTGTATAGTAGTAGTGTAAAACTATGCAATTCAAGAGTGTTATCATGCTACAAAATTCAAGGTGAAACCCTCAATAGATACTTGGTAACACCCTCAAGCAATATACATCAAGACCCTTCATCAAATCTCACATTAGATCTTAGATTCATAGCTCAAAACATAGTATAACAGTTATAATTTTAAACCCAACATATTATGCAGTGATTTTTATAATAAATAAGACCCATTTATAAATCAACTTTAAATCACACAATTTATGGTAAAAGGAATCTTGGGCATCATGAGTAAAAGGAACCCATGAAAGAAACCTACATGACTTAACTTTGGAGATGAACTTGATGAAGATTAGAGATAGAGACTTAAAGCTTGAGAGGAAATCCATAGATCTGGAGAGGGTTTTGAAACTTGAATTTAGGAGTAAAATATTTGGCTAAGTGTTTGAATGAGTATTGGGAAATGTTTAGAATGATATAAGGGTAAAAAATGACTAATTATAGGTATATTCACGTTTGGGGACACTTAGGCCCAAGACAAAACAGTCTTGGACTGCACAAAATTTAACTAGGCAGAAAATACACAGGTTTGCATCGTGGACCTGTCGCGAAAATCAGATTTGTTCATCTGCGCGCCCGAGCCGCGTTACGCCAGGAGCGCATAAACCTCACTAGAAATTGCATTCTTGGAAAATCGAAATTGCTAATCGATCGCTCTTAAATCGAGGATAGACCTATTTTCCACTCAATTTGACCCCCTGAATAAAAATATGAAGTCGAATTTTTGATATCGCGCATGAATTTTGAGATATATGGAAATTACTATTCTAAACACTTTTGAGGCACATTTTCGAGCACTTTTTGGGGTCATTGCTATATCTCCCCTTGGGAACATTTGTCCCCGAATGTCAAAGAGATATATATGAGAGATGTAAATATGACAAATTCAGCCCACATAGAGATGCAACAATGCACTTAAATATCATTTCAAAAATCTCATCATAAACGTAAAATTATCATAAACTTGTTAATTCAAACATGAATGTATGCAATGACACAAGGGCCGAACATAAGATTTGAGATCATGTAAGGGACTTAGATCAATACCTTAGGCTTTAGTGAAGTAGAAAAGGTAAGAATATGGCTTTTGCATGTCCACCTCGGCCTCCCTAGTAGCACTTTCCACTTGTTGATTCCTCCAAAGGACCTTAACAGAAGCCACCTCTTTGTTTCTCAATCTTTTTACTTTCCTATCCAAAATCTGAACCGAAACCTCTTCATAGGTCAAATTGTCTTCAACCATAACCACAACATTAAGAGGCGCAATAGCATTCGGATCACTCACACATTTCCTCAATATAAACATATGAAACACTAGATGAACCAAATTCATTTCTCTAGGCGGTTCCAACTCATAAGCTACCTTGCCGACCCTTCTCATCACCCTATAAGGACCCACATATCTTAGGCTCAACTTGCCCTTCTTACCAAACGGACCACACCCTTCATGGATGACACCTTCAAATAGACCCAATCATTAACTTGGAATTCAAGCTCCCTTCTCCTCACATTGGCATAAGACTTTGATGACTTTGGGCCGTCTTTAACCCTTTTCTAATCATCCTAACATTCTCAAGAGCCTCCATAACCAGATTTGGTCCTAACAACACCACCTCACCAACCTCAAACTACCTGACTGGTGATCTACAACGTCTACCATAGAGAGCCTCAAAAGAAGCCATACTGATGCTAGAATGATAGCTATTGTTGTAAGCAAACTCAATAAATGGAAGATGATCATCCCAACTACCCTTAAGCTCCAACACACATGCTCTAAGCATATCCTCAAGGGTTTGAATGATCCTTTTGGCTTGGCGATCCGTTTGAGGGTGGAAGGCCATAGAAAGCTTAACTCTAGTATCAAGACCCTTTTGGAAGGACCTCCAAAAATGTGAGGTAAATTGAGCACCACGATATAATATGATTGACAAAGGAATCCCATGCAACCTCACCAAGTCATGGATGTATAATCTTGCATAATCTTCAGTCCCATATGTGGTCTTAACGGGTAGGAAATGAGTCGACTTATCAACCACAATCAAATGGAATCAAAACCTTTTGTAGTCTAGGGCAACCCAACCACAAAATCCATATTAATTACCTCCCACTTCCAAGTAGGAATCTCTATGTCTTGCCTTTGATGCTCGGCTTTGAATTATTGACAACTATGACAATCGAAAATGAATTTGGCAATGTTCCTTTTCATGCCTCCCCACTAATTCACCTCTCTCAAATCTCTATACATTTTGGTAGAACCGGGGTGGATAGAATAAGAGGGATCAAGATCTTGTTTTTCCATCACCTCATCAACCAAAGAAAACTTAGAACCATCCACAACAACAACATCACCATTACTAACGTCCTCCAACCTAAACCCCAATCTAGCCAACTGATGTACTTCCCTAGCAATCTCCTTATTACCGCTATCAACATGAGCTAGGCTACCCACGGACACCCTATTCAAGGCATCCGTCACCACATTTGCCTTACCCAGATGATAATGTACTCTCATATCATAATCTTTAAGAAGTTCTAGCCACCTTCTTTGCCTCAAGTTGAGATCTTTTTGAGTGAAGACATATTAGAGGCTCTTATGATCGGTGAATACATCAACATGCACCCCATATAAGTAATGACACCAAATCTTTAATGCAAAACCACAACAGCTAGTTCAAGATCATGAGTAAGGTAGTTCTTTTCATGCACCTTGAGTTGCCTAGAAGCATAGGCTATGACCTTACCATTTTGCATTAGAACACAACCCAATCTAACTCTACAAGAATCACAATACATAACAAATCCCCCTAGCCCATCTGGTAGTGACAATATAGGAGCAGACATAAACTTATCTTTCAAGGTTTGGAAACTCCTCTCATACTCATCGGTCCATACAAACTTGACCTTATTTGGAGTCAACTTTGTTATAGGACAAGCAATAGAAGAGAACCCATTCACGAATCTCCGATAATACCCCACTAAGCTGTCACGCCCCAAGTCCCGTTAGGGCGGACTAACACCCATTGCCAACAAGGCCTGGGAGAACCAACCTGTATCTACGCTCTTTCTGTAAGTATTATAAGGAATTTCTATGTTTGACATGCCTTTAAGAAAATAAACAGTGATAACAAGCCAAAAGGAAATGCATATGACTAGGCCGTTGGGCCACATTGTCTAAAGTACGGGACATGACCACATTTTGATTTACATAGTCTAAAAAGTCTCTAGATAAGGAAGAGTAACTGATAAGGGTCAAGACAGGCCCTGCCTCGAGTAACTGTACAATAAAAACATATAAGCTCTAGACATATACAAAGATCCGAAGTAACCTGGAGCTTGCTAACAACAACTGAATGTCCTGTACTTCTACTGGGGAGATCTACTAGCACCTGTACCTGCAGCATGAAATGTAGGTCCCCCGCAAGGGATGTCTATACGGGATAATATACTGAATATATAAGGCAGGATATACTGTACATGAAGTAACAACTCAAATAAAACTATGCACTGGTGTAGGATAAGAGACCACCTTTAGTTATACTTTGGAATCATGTACTTTATGTTCTTTATATCACTTTACCCTTACTGTATAATCTGTACACAGCTTTAATACAAATGACCAACTGATCAGTTGTAAACTGTATCTGGATCGTCCCTGGCTAGGTTATTCCTTGACCTCTCGGGCTACCACCTGTGATAGGATCATCCCTGGCTAGATGATTTTTCCACCCCTCGGGCTACCACCCATCAATAAATAATGTAACGGGATTGTCCCTGGATAGGTTCTTCCTTAACCCTTCGGGATACCACCCCTCATAGGATCATCCTTGGCTAGGTGATTCTTCCACCCCTCGGGCTGCCACATATCAGTCAACAATATACTTTATCTTTCAATTACCTTTGAGATAATTCTTTTGGTGGTCACAATATTGGATCTGTAGGACTGCATATGTAGCATGTGACCTGTAGATAATAATACAAGATAATATGACAATGAAAAGAGTACATTACATAAATAATAAAATGTGTATGAGATGAAATAACTCATGGACGTTATTTGGCAAAAAGAACCCATGTAACTTGGTATCCATGTATATATGCATATTTGAAGATGACTATGTATGGGAGAATATGAACATGTGCAAGAGTGTAGACATAGTGGATATTTGTGTCGGAGTTGGTAAGTGCCTTTATGTGCCAAGGAAGACTGTAGATTTCATGCCAAGCAATACGAAATCAAGTAGCCTTACATACCTCGTTGTATGACCTTATTACTATCTTGAAATAACCTTCCCTTCCTTCAAATACTTATCTACAATATAGTAGATGATAAAACTAGTATTATCAACCAATAGATACACTTTGGAAGCCCAATATCATAGAAAAACAACATACGGGCAGCAAGCGGACAATTATAAACCCTAGTGTATTCTTTCAACTGTTTCGCCTCTAATCGTATTTTTTAGTACATATTCACATGTACACATCATTTCCATCCTGTTTTAGTGCCATAACTATCTTGCAACAACCCAGAAAGAACAACATATAACAATTTTACACAACCTAAAAATGGACAGCATAACGTTACCTTCTTTCGCTACATTTGGACGTCGACGATTCCAAACCTATTCCAACTCTAACCAAACTGTTCCAACAACACTTACACATGCAAACAGACCTAAAATAGTTTTATTGAAGCACTTAAGAAGTCATGAAGGACGTGAACGAATGACCTTCCATCCAACAGTCCACAAGTTCTAATCAACGTTACACTTAAAATCGCACAATAAAACGCGTTGGTTAAATGAAACCAAAATCAGGGTAGCAACCTTAGGGTAATAACTATAACTCAAACCATATTAAGAACATCAATTTCTCTTCATAATACAGCCCACAACCATAGATAAGTCACTAAAATAAAAGGCAAGTATGCAGCAACTTTCTCAATACATGCTGTCTCAAATTTTCAGCACAACATACTAACATATACTTCTTGTTTTTCGTAATAAAACCATACTAAACACATGTGTAAACTTACTTACCACTATCTTCAAGGTGTAGGGATTCTTCAAGAACCCTAGAAGTCCCCTTGTAGCTGCTTGCTAGGTCAAGAAAGTGTAGAGAGAAAATTGTAAAAAACTGAAATGTTTCCAAGTCTAAGAGTGAATAAACTTTGCTGTTTGTAACCCCCTTTTAAAGGACCAATTAGCCGAATTACTCTTGATTTTTTAACCACCTTAAACCATACATTAATAAACTGGTTATCCAGCAGCTTGTCCATTACACTTGGAGCTAAATAGGTCTCTAAGTTCATGGACTTGGGCTACCTATTTTCCAACTTTCTCTTCACTTAGTTTTGGCCCAAATGGTTAAGTGTATTGTGATATCTTTGGGCCCTTCTAATATCATAGTTGGGCTGAACATATAGTCCATTTGTTAGGCAAAAACATGGGCTAAATTTATACCCTTAACACAGACTTTATTCATAATTGGACTTGGACAATTCCGATATCGGGCCTCTTCACTATTTAGCTAGCGAATTTAAGCAAAGCAAGTAGGTGACTCACCTGCTAGCTTGTTAAGTCCTACAAGTACCTCAATTCTCTCACTTCATTTAAGGCCGTAATCTCCTCTATTTGATACAAAACATGTATACACTCGACCCTCTTAAGTGTTAGACGCATATATAGCCCATTAACGTGAGATTCAAGCACTTTTTAAAATTAGAGCTAATTTGACCAAACCATGTCATGTTTCATTTGCATATTACCAATATTGTAAGGTGTGGGGTGTTACATCCTCCCCCCTAGGAACATTCGTCCTCGAATGTTAGCACAATTGGGTAGCTTAACCAAGTTTAAACCTTTACTTAAACAAATATTTAACAACATATTAAGTACTCAATCACACATACCTATTAGTGTCCCAATTCTGCATGTTGAACTTCCTCTTTAGCTTCAAATAAGTAAGGGTATCATGATTTCATCACATTTTCAGCCTCTCATGTTATTTCTTCGACTTGCTGGTTTCTCCAAAGTACTTTTACTGAAGCTATTTCTTTATTCCTTAGCTTCTTAACCTGATGATCTAGAATGACAATAGGTACCTCTTCATATGTGAGATCTTCTGTAACTTGTACATCCTCAATAAGAGTGATACGGGATGGGACACCTATGCATTTTTGAAGCATTGAGACATGAAAAACTGGATGTACCATTGAAAGCTCTTGAGGTAGCTTTAGTTCATATGCAACCTGCCCGAACCTCTTAATAATTTGATATGGTCCTATGTAACGTGGGCTCAGTTTTTCTTTCTTACCAAATCTCATAACCCCTTTCATTGGAGATACCTTTAAAAATACCCAATCCCCTACTGAGAATTCCAGT
>JAABOM020057715.1:0-14792 GCA_011800125.2 Solanum clarkiae
GTGGAGGGGGGGGGGGGGGTTATATACCTCAATTGCCTCACTAAGGAGGGTCTAGGCATTGGTTTATGATGATGGTCACTTTCCTCACTTGTAATATGTTCTTTACAAGCATGCTTCACTTTAAGTATCATTCATGCATGCCATATTGTCATATTATTTTTCATCTATTGCCTAATTATGTATTTTGACTATGTTGCTTATCTATAGTTGCATTGCATCCTACATACTTAGTATATTCAAACTTACTAACACATACTTTTGCCTACATGATATCACCATGTAGGAACCGGAACCCCACTTGATCATCCTCCTCCTCCACGTGGCTAGTGCGATTTCTCTACAAAGCAAGTGGTGAGTCCTCAACTTCGGGGACATTGAATTTGATCCTTTGCTATGAATAAAGACTCTCTTTCCTTTTTATTGTGTACTTGACTATAAGGGTGAACCTGGTTGCTTGTCTTAGACCCTGCTATGTTCTATGGTTATAGGTGTTGTTGGACATGTTATGTAAAATGCTATGAGTTTTGACTCTCTCTTGTCTCTTGATGTTTATGATATGAAAGTTGACCCTTAGCCCTATTTATCCCTATTTACTATCTCTTATTGGATTTTATTGCTTCCGCGATCAAAGATGTGTAATGATATGTTAATAGGCTTGCTTGGGATCCCTTCGGGTTCCCAAGTGCTGTGTCACGTCTATGCCCTAGCCTTTGACTGTGAAAAACTTGGTATCAAAAAACTAGGTTATTAATGGTCCTTGACATCTAACACACAACGTTGATTAGACTCTTATTCATGGTTGTGTTGTGCACCACAACTATGAGTAGTAGGCTATGAGACATCTTAGGAAATGTTTCCCTTCTTCTTACTCTATATTGTGCTACAAAAGTTAAGGTAAGTTTTTCCCCCTAACGATTGTTCATTGCTATGCTACATCATGCCTAACACAAGAGAAAGAAGAGCCCACACACTCAAGGAACAACTGACTCATAGTGTGCTCTGGGATGCTCTCACTTTGCTAGCCCAAGTTGTGGCTAATCAAGCCAACCATGGGGCCCAAGCCCCTCATTCTCGTACTTCGGCATCTCAGGTGAGAGACTTTATGAGGATGAACCCACCGGACTTCAAGGGGTCTAAGGTAGATGAGGACCCTCAAGAGTTTATCAATGAGGTATACAAGGTGTTGTCCATTATGGGTGTGAGGTCGGAAGAAAAGGCGGAGTTGGCGCTTACCAACTCAAGGGGGTGGCTCAAATTTGGTACACTCAATAGAAGAAGGAAAAGGGGAACAACCATGTGATTCTATGGGAGGAGTTTAAGGAATCTTTCCTCAACCGGTTCTTTCCTTTTGATCTTAGGAAAGCTAAATTGGTGGAGTTCATGAACTTGAAACAAGGATATATAAGTGAGAGAATATGCCCTCAAGTTCAACCAACTTTCAAAATATGCTCCACACTTGGTTGCCGACTCAAGGTCTAGAATGAATAAATTTTTGATGGGTGTTTCCAATTTGGTACGTGAAGAAAGCCGTACCACTATGTTGATTAATGACATGGATTTGTCCCATTTGATGACTTATGCCAAGCAATTAGAGGAGGAGAAACTGAGGAAGAGAAGGGTCATGAGGCCAAGAAGGCTCGTTTTGATGGTAGGTTCCATAGTCCCAAAGGTGTCCGATTTCTTCAAGGCCAAGGGTCCTCCAATGCTACTAATGGAAAGCTTGTCAATGACTACCCAAGGGCCAAGGTGATGGTTGTGTGGTGCATAAGGTTAGGTGTCCAAAATGTGGGAAGGGTCATGGTGGTCCATGCTTGAGGTATACCGGTACTTGTATGGGGCATAAGGCAATGGATTGGCCTCAAAATCACAACAAGGGTAAGTATGTTCATCCACAAGCGCAGGGTGCTAATGCGGCTCCCTTGGGGAGAGGTGGTCAACAAGGTGGTGTCCAAAGGCATAATCAGTTTTATGCTCTTCATGAGAGGCAAGGGGTAGATGAGGTGCCTGATATTGTTATCAGTATATTAAAGGTCTTTAATTTTGATGTGTATGCATTGATAGACCCGAGTGTCACTCTATCTTTCATTAATCCTCTTATTGTCAAAAAGTTTCATGTTGAGCCTGAATTATTGTGTCAGTCTTATGATGTGTCTACTCCTATTGGTGCATTTGTTGTTGCTAGAAAGGTCTATAGAAATTGTCCCATTTGTATTTTGCATAAAATATTACCTTTTAATCTTGTTGAGTTGGATATGGTTGATTATGATGTCATTCTTGGGATGGGTTGATTTTGATGTCATTCTTAGGAGTGGGAGAGTCATGATGTGGTGGTCAAGCATAGGTTCATCTCTTGCATTAAAGAGCATAATATGATCTTTAAGGGGTGTCTTTATCATCTTTTAAGGGTTAGGGATATGGAGTCTAAAGTCCTTTCCGTAGAGTCAGTTTGGTGGTAAATAAGTTTCTTGATGTCTTTCCAAATGACCTTCCTGGTGCTTCTCACAAAAGAGAAATAAATTTTGGTATAGACCTTCTTCCCGATACTCAACCATTTCTACTCCTCCTTACTGTATAGCCCCAAAAGAGTTAAAAGAGTTGAAGGAGCAATTGAGGAATTTGTTGGAGAAAGGTTTTATTAGGCTTAGACAATCACCTTGGGGTGCACCGGTGTTGTTTGTGAAAAAGAAGGATGGGTCTCTTAGGATGTGTATTAACTACCGGCAACTTAATAGGGTCACCATAAAGAATAAGTATCCTCTTCGAAGGATTGATGATTTGTTTGACCAATTGCAAAGGGATAGTCACTTCTCTAAGATTGAAATTCCGTCTGGGTATCATCAAGTGAAGGAGAGGGAGTGTGATATTCCCAAGAAGGCCTTCTTGACTAGATATGAGCATTATGAGTTTGTTGTGATATCTTTTGGGTTGACCAATGCACCGACTATTTCATGGATCTTATGAATAGGGTTTTTAAACCCTACCTTGATTTGTTTGTGGTGGTTTTCATTGATAATATATTGATTTATTCTCATAGTGAGGAGAAGCATGTGGCTCACTTGAGGGTAGTGTTTCAAAGATTGAGGGAAGAGAAGTTGTATGCTAAATATGAGAAGTGTGAATTTTGGTTGAAAAAGGTTGCCTTTCTAGGTTATGTGGTGTCGGGGGATGGTATTAAAGTGGATCCTAAGAAGATGGATTTGATTAGAAATTGGCCTAGACCATTGACCCCATCAGACATTAGGAGCTTTTTAGGCTTAGTGGGTTACTATCAGAGGTTTATGAATAGGTTCTCTTCTATTGCTTCTCCCATGACTAAGTTGACCCAAAAGAAGGACAAGTTTGTGTGGATACCGATGAGTGTGAAAAGAGTTTCCAAACCTTGAAGGATGAGCTTGTCTCTGCTCCTATCTTGTCTCTATCGGAAGGGTTAGAGGCAACTCAAAGTGCATGAAAATAATTATCCTACTCATGAACTTGAATTGGCCGCCATGATTTTTTCTTTGAAAATTTGGAATCATTATTTATATGGGGTCTATGTTGATGGATTTACCAATCATAAGAGCCTCCAATATGTGTTCACTTGGAAAGATCTTAACTTGAGGCAAAGAAGGTGGTTAGAACTGCTTAAGTACTATGACATGAGTGTATATTATCATCCCAGTAAGGCTAATGTTGTGGCGGATGCTTTGAGTAGGATGTCTATGGGTAGCCTAGCTCATGTTGATGGTGAGGGAAAAGAGGTGGCTAGGGAGATCCATCGGTTGGCTAGATCGGGGGTTAGATTGGAGGAGGTTAATAATGGTGGTATTGTGGTTATTGATGGTTCAAAGTCTTCCTTGGTTGATAAGGTAAAATCAAAGCAAGATCTTGATTACTCCTTGTTAGAATTGAAGGCCTGTGTGAAAGAAGGTAAGGTGGAGGTTTTCTCCCAAGGGGGAGATGGTGCTCTTAGGTATTAAGGTAGGTTGTGTGTGTCTTGTGTTGATTATTTGAGAAAGAAGATTCTTGATGAGGCTCATAACTCTTCCTATTCTATCCACCCTGATTCTACTAAGATGTATAGGGATTTGAGGGATATGTTTTGGTAGGGAGGTATGAAGAAAGACATTGCCAAATTTGTATCTGGTTGCCATAGTTGCCAACAAGTCAAAGCCGAACATCAAAGGCCGAGAGGCCTAACCCAAGACATAGAGAATACTACTTGGAAGTGGGAGGAAATTAACATGGATTTTCTGGTTAGGTTACCTAAGATTAGGTTACCTAAGACTAGAAAGGGTTTTGATTCTATTTGGGTTGTGGTTGATAGGATGACAAAGTCGGCTCATTTTCTACCAATTAAGACTACTTATGGGGTCAAAGACTATGCTAAATTGTACATTCATGAGTTTGTGAGATTGTGTCGGTTGCCCTTGTCTATCATATCAGATCGTGGTGCTCAATTCACATCACACTTTTAGAGATCCTTCCAAAGAGGTCTTGGAACCAAGGTAAAGCTTAGTATGGCCTTTCACACTCAAACAGATGGCCAAGATGAAAGAACTATCCAAACTCTTGAGGAAATGCTTAGGGATTATATTTTGGAGTTTAAGGATAGTTGGTATGAACATCTTCCATTGATTTAGTTTGCTTACAACAATAGCTATCATTCTAGCATTGGTATGGCTCATTTTGAGGCCTTCTATGATAGACATTGTAGATCACTGGTTTGGTAGTTTGAAGTGGGAGAAATGGCTTTGTTGGGTCCGAATCTGGTCATGGATGCTATGGAGAAGGTAAATTGATTAGAGAAATGTTTAAAACAGTCCAAAGTCACCAAAAGTCTTATGCCGGTGTGAGAAGAAGGGAGCTTGAGTTTAAAATTGGTAATTGGGTTTATTTGAAGGTGTCACCTATGAAGGGTGTGGTTCTTTTTGTTAAGAAGGATAAACTAATTCCAAGATTTTTGGGTCCTTATAGGGTGATAAGGAGAATTGGCAAGGTAGCTTATAAGTTGGAATTGCCTAGTGAGATGGAATTAATTCATTTGGTCTTCCATATGTCTATGTTGAGGAAATGTGTGGGTGACCGTAATGCTATTGTGCCTCTTGATGTTGTGGGGGATGTTGAAGACAACTTGACATATGAAGAGGTTCCAGTAGAGATTTTGGATAGACAAGTGAAGGGGTTGAGGAACAAGGATGTTGCTTCTATTAAGGTCCTTTAGAGGAACCAACAAGTCGAAAGTGCTACTTAGGAGGCCGAAGTGGACATGCAAAAGCAATATCCCTGTCTTTTCCATTCTGCTTAAGCCTAAGGTACTAATTCTATTTGTGTGCATTCATGTTTATATTGACAAAGTTAATGGTGATTTTTACACTTATGTTGAGATTTAGAAAATGGTTCTTTGAGTGTGTTGATGCATTCTTGTTGGGGATAATTTATTCATTATTACTCTTCTGATATACCTTTCTTTGACATTCGAGGATGAATGTTACCAAGGGGGAGATATTGAAACAACCCCAAAAAGTGCCCGAAAATGTGCCTCAGATGTGCCCAGAATCATAATTTTCATATATCTCAAAATCTATGCATGATATTGGAAATTTGACTTCATATTCTCAATCAGGCGGTCAAATTTAGTGAGAATTGGGTCTAACCCTGATTTTTGAGCAAACAAATCGCAATTCCATTTTTCCAAAAATCAATTTCCAGTGAGCTATTCACGCCCTTAGCGCGACGCGCCAAGGGTGCGCCAAAGTGTAAAAATGTTGCCAATTTTTACTTCGGTCCAAGGCTTTTTAGTCTTGGGCCTAAGTGTTCCTACACATGAAAATACCTATACTTAGTCATATTTCACCTTCATATCATACAAGACATTCTCCAATACTCACTCAAACACTTAGACAAATACTTCACCCAAAATTCAAGTCCCCAAACTCATCCGGATCATAAGGTCTTCATTTAAGCTTCAAGTCTCCATTTTCAATTTTCATCAAGAATTCTCCAAAGTCAAGGCATGTGAGTTTAAACCATTGGGCCATTTCACCCATAGTACCCAAGCTTCCTTTTTACCTAAAATACATGTTTCTAAGTTGATTTTCATATGGATTTTCTATTATGAATTTGACTATGAACTATGTTGGGGTTTTGTAAAAGTGTGACTATTTTAGGATGTTTTGAGCTATGAATGTTAGATCTATCTTGGGATTTGATGATGGGTCTTGATGCATGTTGTATAATGATGTTACCAAGTATTGGAGGGATGATTTACTTCAAGATTTCTTGCGTGACTCCACTCTTGAATTGCATGGTTTTACACTAGCATTACACACCCACCAAGTGTTTGATAAAAAGTTCGGTTTTGGATTCTTGAACTATTGATGGACCAATGCATGAAATATGTTATGAATGACTCTATAATGATGAAAGGAGGATATATATACATGTGTTGATTTCATGAATAGTATCTATTGTGATGAAAGTTGACCAATTACCTAATTCGGGGGGTAGTAGGCCCGAATTACCAAGTTGAGGGGTATATAGCTCAATTGCCTAGCTCGGGGGGTGATAGGCCCGAATTACCATGTTGAGGGGTATATACCTCAATTGCCTACCACGGGGGTTGGTAGTCCTGTGCTACTACATTGGAAGGCATATACCTCAATTGCCTCACCAAGGAGGTACTAGGCCTTGGTTTATGATGATGGTCACCTTCCTCACTTGTATAAGCATGCTTCACTTTAAGTATCATTCATGCATGCAATATTGTTATATGTTCATCTATTGCCTGATTATGCATTTTGACTATGTTGCTTATGTATTGTTGCATTGCATCCTACATACTTAGTATATTTAAACATACTAACACATACTTTTGCCTACATGATATCACCATGTAGTAACCGGAGCTCCACTTGGTCATCATCATCCTCCTCCACGTGGCTAGTGCAATTCTATATAAAGCAAGTGGTGAGTCCTCAACTTCGGGGACATTAACTTTGATCTTTTGCTATGTATAGAGACTCTCTTCCCTTTTTATTGTGTACTTGACTAAAAAGGTAAGCCTGATTGCTCGTCTTGGCCCCCGCTAAGTTCGAAGTATTGTTGGATATGTTATGTAAAATGCTATGAGTTATGACTCTCTCTTTTATCTTGATATTTATGATATGAAAGTTGACCCTTAGCCCTATTTATCCCTATTTACAATCTCTAATTGTATTTTATTGCTTCTGCGACTAAGGATGTGTAATGTATGTTAAGAGGCTTGCCTGGGGTCCGTTCGGGTTCCCATGCACTGTGTCACGTCAAGGCACTAGACTTGGGTTGTGACATAAATCTCTGATAGTAACTATATAACCCGAGAACACTCTAATTATCTGAAGTAGTCAACGGCTTAGTCCAATTCTTCATAGCCTCAAACTTCTTTGGATCAACTTTAATACCATCACCGAGAACCACATGACTAAGAAAGGATACCTCACCCAATAAAAACTCACATTTACTAAACTTGGAAAACAATCATTTATCTCTCAAAGTCTGAAGGACCAAACTCAATGATCCATATGCTCTTGTTCACTCCGGGAATAAATCAAAATATCATCAATGAAGACAACCACAAATATATCAAGGAATGGCTTGGATATCTGATTCATGAGATCCATAAACACTAACAGAGCATTAGTCAACTTGAATGACTTCACTACAAATTTAACGTGCTCATATCTAGTCCAACAAGCCATCTTGGGAATATTGCACTTCTTTACCCTCAATTGATGATAGCTGGAACGAAGGTTAATCTTTGAGAAATGAAAAGCTCCTTGTAATTGGTCAAACAAGTCATGAATCCTTGAGAATGGATCTCTATTCTCGATGGCTACCTTATTTAGTTGTCGATAGTCAATAGACATGTGGAGTGATCATTCCTTATTCCTCACAAATAACACAGAAGCAACCAAAGGTGATATACTTGGCCTGATAATTCCCTTTATCTAACAGATCTACTGATCCTTCAACTCTTTTGATTCAGCCGGAGCTATACGATAAGGAGGACTAGAAATAGGTTGAGTATCAGGAAGAAGATCTATACCATAGTATACTTTCCTTTCGAGAGAAACATTGGGGCAAATCTTTATGAAAGACATCCAAAAACCCATTAACCACGGGAGCTGACTCAAGAGTAGGAGACTCAGATTCAACATCCTGAACCCTAACAATATGATATATACACCCCTTAGAAATACTTTTTTGGGCTTTGAGATAAGAAACAAACCGACTGTTAAAAGTGGAGTCACTACCCTCCCACTCAAGAATAGGTTAATTTGGAAACTATAACTTGACTTTTTGAGTTCGACAATCTATAGAGGAATATAAAGAATGCAATCAATCTATCCCGAGAATATATCAAAATCAAACATTTTGAGTTCCCCAAGATCACATGGAAGGACTTTATGCAAGAATGAAAGAGGACGACCCCGGTAGACTCTTCGGGAAACAATGGACTCACCTATGGGAGTGTAGACTAAGAATGGCTCCCTCAAAATTTCAGGACTCAAAACCAAACTTAACAGCCAAGAAAGGTGTCATAAAAGATAAATTTTCACCCTGATCAAGCAAAACATATGCATCAAAATCAAAGACTCTTAACATACTAGTCACCACATCGGGAGTCTCCTCCACTCTTGCCTAGACTGCAAAGAATAGAATCTGTCGTTCTGAGGAGAACCACTTTGTTGAGCCTTTGGTTGTCCTTGATCACCCTAAGCCATTTGGCCTTAACCCTTCTTAGGAGCATTAGGACAATCAGCAACTTTGTGGCGCTACTTTCCACACCCAATGCAAGCACCTGCATCCCTCAAGAATCTACTCGGGTGGTTCTTTCCACACCTTTCACACCCAGGATAAGTTGGCCCACCTCAAACATGTGCCTTGGGAGAATGCGCTCTATCATTGGAAACCTTTGAATTTGAGTTTTGGACTTGTTAGAAGCAACCATTATCACTACCACTTCTAGAGTTTGTGAACCCACAATCATAATGGGTCTCTTAGAATACTTCATCCTTCTTTATTTCAGCTTCTCACCTTTAATATATTCAGCAAATGTCATAACTCTAGAAATGTCCATCTCCTGAATAAGCAAAGTCGTATGACATTCTTTCACAACCAAGTCAAAAATCCCTGAGATAAATTTGTACATTCTTGCACGGGGTTTGGCCACTAGTGTAGGAGCATATTTTGTGAGCTTTGTAAATTTGAAAGCATATTCCCTCACACTCATTCCACCCTATTTGAGGTTGATAAATTCTATCAATTTGGCCTCCCTGAGTTCAAGAGGAAAGAAAAAATCGAGTAAAGAAAACATGACCTTTTCCCAACCGACTCCATCATCCCCCTATCTTTAGTTCAAATATTGAGTATACCACACTTGGGCCACACCGTTCAACTGATAAGCAGCCGACTCAACTTTCTCTTATGAAGTCACCCCATGATAGTCAACACCTTAGAGAGTTCATTAATGAATTCCTAGGCATCCTCATCAGTTTTGGAACTAAAAAATTCCAAAGGGTTCATTTGGGTGAAGTCTCTCACCCTAATAGCTAGGGTGGGGACATGGGGAAGAGGAATGGCCTGCTTATCCATCTTGGATGCAACTTGAGCTAGAAGGGAAAAAGTAGTCCAGAACTCATCCTGAGTAACTGGCTCCCCCATGAGCTCTTGAGGAACTCAATCCTCATTAACAGGGGCCTGTCTTGGTTGAGGGATTCTTCTTGGAGGCATCTTCTGCAAGGACATCAAGGACAACTGTTAGAGCTAGGAAAACATAAGACACATTCCGTAACACGATGTAAATAATGAAGAAGTGAGACATTTCCTAAAATACCTCGTAGTCTCATACTTATAGGTGTGATACACTTCACACTCATGAATAGGACTCTACTTAGTGTGGCATATTGGACTCCAAGGATCATTTTAAAACCATAATACTCTGATACAAAGATTGTCATGACCCAATCGTAGGGCCTAAGAGTGGCATAGAAATGGGAACTCAAAAGTCTCCAAGCAAGCCTCGTAGCATCTATGTACACGTCATCAGTTCGGAAGCGTAATCAGACATTATAAAGTGATACTAGTGGATAGGGGTCTTTGGACTAGATGTATGGGATGAGGAGTTATGTGACTCATTGTCACACAAATTCAACACATAAGTCTAAGGGATAGGAATTTGGGACTCAAGCTATAGAGATAGGGAACATGGGACTTGCCATCATACATACGTCAACAAGAAATTCTAAGGGGCGAGATCATATGACTCTTTTAAACTTTATCATCTCATTATCACATCATAACATCATCAACATAGGATAAAGCATAAGCATAGCCTCTATAATCATCAAATATACCAAGATCGTACATAGAGTTTCATGACGTTCAATAATGCCTCTAAGTCATAGAAAGGACAGGGGCCAAGACATGTCCTAGGATCACCCTCAAAGTAAAGATATAAGATGAATCATAACATAGCATATGTAGAAGGTAGGTGGATCTTGTCCTTGGAATAAAGGATTCCCCACAAGCAAATTTCCACAAGTCGAATCAAAGTCTCAGGTACTTACATGATTAGATCATGTAGGCAAAAAGTATATGTTAGTACATTTGTATGTACTAAGTATGCGGGCATGCTATGCAAATGAACATGACAACCTACATTTCAATGTTAGATGACAAGGACACATATATATAGAAGGAAGTATATAGAAAAGACTGTCATAATAATATGCCTTAAACCCATGATGCAAGAATGCCATAATACTTAAACATAGTAGGGATGAAACCGAAACTAACATATAATACCATGCAAGCTATTACATGGAATCACGATGTTTACTCAACACTAGAGAAAGAGTGATTTACTTGCGAAAGGTAGACCATACTCTTTTTTATAGGAACACCACATATTTCAAAGAATTAACCTCACCTTATAGGAATACCACCAATTTCAGAGAGGATTTTACATGACATAATCATCCACAAAGGGGCATAAACAAGAAAATCACAACCCAAGCCTAGGGTCTAGATGTGATGCGGTGAATGAGAAACCTGAAGGAAACCAAAACTAGCCTCTTAAGCATATCATTTGCATATCCTTGATTGTGAAAACATAATTAAACAAAAATCAAGTAACAAATAATTCTTAGAGGAAGCGGGACTTTAGACTCACATATGGGGATGTTATATGTAAGAGGATTTGCATGAATTACATAACAAATAAGGTCTAAGGAGCGGGTAAGTATGACTCACACTATGGGGGCAATAGGAGACTTGGGACTTCCTTCACAATATCAACAAATATCAACACATGGAAGGGGATAAGCACTAAGGGAAGTCTTTCGTAATCACATAAACATAGTAGAGTCAAGATCATAACATACGTAGCGATATATCCATCGACTCCTCTAACATGAGTGGAATGGGGGCCAAGACATCTCTCGGGCTAACACTCAAAAGATAAATATCTATAAGTAAATAAGTTTTAAAAAAGCATGAAAGGAAAGTGGACTTGTCCCCAAAATGGAGGACTCGCCAGTAGCAATCTTTGAACAAGCCGTCTAGCTACGAGGAGAAGGATGAATAGGAGCTCTGGTCCCTACATGGTTAGATCATGTAGGCAAAAAGTATGAATTAGTACTTAGAATGTACTAAGAATGTGGGGTGCAATGCACTAAAGGACATAAGCCATAATAATCAAGAAGCATAATCATGGTTAATAGACATAAGCTCAATATGACATTTATAATCAATATTTATATTAAAACATGCATGGAGATTGTAAAGCTTGCATAATATATCATGAATAAGTAGGAGGATACCCTGACCAATATATAAGACCAAGCGAGCTACTACTTAGAATCCCGATGTTCACTCCACATCGAATAAAGGAGTGGTCTACTTGCCAAGGTGAACCAAGCACAACCCCACAAAGTGGAGGACTTGTCCTAGTTGGATCCCATTTAGGAAAATAATATAAATCTATGGTGGCACATAGTTAAGAGGCCAAGAATTTATATAAGCACCCCTTGGGTCGAGCCCCCACCTTAAGCCTCTTGCGGTGCTATGTCTAATCCCCCGGAATACTTGACATAATCATAAATTTAATCACAAGTTGAATGACTTGTAAAAACATCATAACATGGCATAAGTAACTTATTCAAATGCTTCACCCCTACACGTGGGCATATACCTTATACTAGATGATAAAAATATTTCATGGACATGACCCTTTCTAGTAGGCATTGCATTTCACATGAGGGTAGAGATTATAATATGTTTGGCCCCTTCTAGTGAGCTTTAGTTTGTACATGAGGGTAAAATAGTTATCGTTCTTGACCCCTTCATGTAGACATTATTCGCTCACAAGAGTGTACAATATATTATAAGGGCTCAACATTTTACTTACAAATAATAGGAACTTTTAATGAGTTTAATGCATGCTTAGGAGCCCATAATTTTTCATAAGATGCTTGCCTTGTAAAACATGTAATAGTCTTTCATCAACATAAGAATCCTTGTCATGTAAATTTAATCAAACATGGTGGATATATGTACATGTACATAAAATCATGCAATGCAAGAGTATAAGACAAGAGAGGAGTAAAATCAATTCATTTGGAAATTATTCAATTCAACCCACCAACACTGTAGTAGAAACCCCAATTTGGGTGTCATGAAATCCATATTAAAAGTTCACAATCTTTCATAGTTTACATAGTTCACATCATGCATAGCTTCAATATATACAAATCAACTTATGGGATTCAATTGATATTCATGCTTAATCAATCAATACTTGAAGAATCCAAATTCAAATCATGTTTATAATGCATAATAAAGTTTACCCATAAAGTATTAAGTCTTCAAAATCATGAATGAAGCCCACATACCTTTAACTTGAGACTTTCTTAAGAAAACTTGAGGAAGACTTGAGGCTTGAATTGGGTTCTTGAAATTCCAAAGCAAGTTCTTGAGATTCTTGGATTTAGATGAGGGATATTGTGAGGAATTAGGAGGACCTTTGGGAGGGTTTTTGAGTATTCTGGGGCTTGAAAATGACTGAAGAGTAAGGTATTCCTGCATATATAAGTATTGGATTATTATCCAATTGTTCTTAAGTAAAAATTGAAAATTAAGGAACCTGTTAAACTAGTTCGCGATAAGTCCGTGATGCGGACTTGCAGCGGAATAGTATATTTTCGCGCAAAGTTCAATTTTTCCTCACTTTTGGCCCAGAAATGGGTTTAGGCCATTTTTGCACCAGTGTACGATAAGTTCGCGATGCAAACTGGTCGCATACCCTTTCCAGTTCAGCCCTGGTAGCAAAAAATTATTTTTTGCTACGAGTCATCTAAAACTCAAAGACCACCCTTTCCTACATAATTTTACCCCTTGAAAAAGAATATGATGTCGGATTTAGGAAATCATGTACGGATTTTGAGATATTTAAGAAATACACTCTAGGACATTTTTTCGAGGCGCGTGAGAGGTGTTACAATGAACCTACATTGATACATAATTATGAGAAGGAGACTTTATATAAGGACCCCTTGGATCGAGCCCCCACTTTCAATCTCATTCGATATTGGGTTATTACACCACATGAATATAAATACATATACATACTGGAAATAGGGGTATAAGGCTCTTCAAATCATAATCATGCGCACTTAGGCTTAAGATCCAAATCACATTTCATAATCATACATACTTGGGTTTAGAAGACAAATTATTCTTTAGTTCATGATTACATGTATAGGAATAACTCATTCATACTTGTACATGATGATGCATACATACCCATAAGTGCTTAAAATCATATCATAGACTTTATATGATCATATTTTATGTCATAACTATGCTAGCCTTAAAATCGTAGTCATAATCATAAGTGGGTGTCAACCCGCATCATAAATCTCATGGAAAACCTAGTTCATGCATGCTAATGCAATGAGGAATACCATGTATACTTGAAATTCATACTTAAAATATGCTAATAAGATGAAATCATACTTTATCCATAGAGAAATCAACATTTGAATCATACTTGAAATTACCCATGCATGAATTCATCATAGAAAGGGACATGCATATTCAGTTCTCATAAAATCCATGTAAATTGACAAAATAAGACTTAGATCATGTTAAAATCATCAATTAGAATCAACCCTTAACTGAATTTCATCAAATTGAAGCTAAATCACAAGACCCACTTGCAAAACATACTTAGAAATAGGGGTGACAATTTCAACCCATATAAGGTAAAAGAAGTCCATTTGACCCATATATATTTTAATGGATCTCTCATATTTTCTAAATGAATAAATATGAATTGATCTATTTTAAGAGCTCACATAAATATGGTCAAAATGGGTGATATATGGGTACCCATATAGACCCATAGATCCTCCGCTCATAATAAAAAATTGTATATTGCACTAAAAACAAAAAAATTATGTGCGTGATTTTTTTATTTCTTAAAGGCGGGAGTGGGGGTAGGGTGGATATGTGGGGGAGGGGGAGGTGGTGAAAAAATTAAGTTTTTTTAAATTTTTCTTTAAAAAAATTTCTGGGGAGAATTTATTTTTTAATTTTTCACTAAAAACAATTTTGGAGTGGGAATAAGGGGTTAAAAATATAATTTTTTTTAAAAAAAATTCTTTAGAAAAACTTTGGGAGTGGGGTTGGGGATATGGGGTACGGAGGGGGGGAGGGGTAGGGTGATAGGGGGGTGTGTGGGGGAGGCGGGGGGGTGGGTAGGGTGGAGG
>JAABOM020057716.1:0-14790 GCA_011800125.2 Solanum clarkiae
CGGGTAGGTTGCATATGAACTAGAGCTACCCCAAGAGCTTTAAATGGTTCATCTAGTTTTTCATGTCTCGATGCTTCAAAAATGTATAGGTGACCCATCCCGTATCACTCCTATTGAGAATGTACAAGTTACAGAAGATCTCACCTATGAAGAGGTACCTGTTGTTATTCTAGACCGTCAAGTTAAGAAGCTAAGGAACAAAGAAATAGCTGCAGTTAAAGTACTTTGGAGGAACCAGCAAGCAGAAGAGATAACATGGGAATCCGAGGATGTGACGAAATTGAAATACCCTCACTTATTTGAAGCTAAAGAGGAAGTCTAACATGAAGAATTGGGACACTAATAGGTACGTGTTATTGAATGCTAAATGTGTTGTCAAACAGTTTATGTAAGTAAAGACTTAAACTTGGTTAAGCTATCCAATTATGCTAACATTCAAGGACGAATGTTCCTAAGGGGGGGAGGATGTCACACCCCCACACCTTACAATACTCAAACAAGTAAAATTAAATATAACATGGTTTGTTCAAATTAGCGCTAATTTTCAAAAGTGCTTGAATCTCACGTTAATGGCTATATGTACATCTAACGCTTAAGAGGGTCAAGGTGAATACATATTTTGTGTTGAATTGAGAATATTATGGCCTTAAAATAAAGCAAGAAAATTGAGGTGCTTGTAGGAATTAGTAAGCAAGTTGGTGAGTCAGCTACTTGCTTAGCTTAAATTTGCAAGCTAAACGGAGATGAGGTTCGACGTCGAATTTGTCCAAGTTCGATTATGAATAAATTCCGCGTTAAGGGTGTAACTTGGACCCATGTTTTAGCATCCTAAATGGAATATATGATCAGCCCAAGAAGAATATAAAGAGAGCCCAAGACCATTACAAAATTCTTAGCAAGTTAGGACCAACTAATTAAGAAGAAGAAATCTGAAAAATGGGCAGCAAAGGCCCATGCATTTGGAGCTCCAAAAGGCCCAAGTGAAATGAGGAAGAAGATGCATCACCTACTTGGTGATGTAACGCTTGAGTAGCCTTAGTAAATCGGCCAAGGATTAATTTAAAAAATGCCTAAAGCAGCTCCCACAAGTCAGTTTTATCTTGAACACAAAAAAAAAACAATCAGCTCAGTCTCCAACTTTTCTCTCAATGTGTATTGACTTGCAAAGAAGAAAAAAGGGAACTTATAGGGTTCTTATACAAGCCCTGTACCTTGAATATAGTGGTAAGTAAGTTTAAGCATATGTTTACTATGGTTTTCTTATGAACAACAAGAAGTATATGTTAGTATGTTGATGCTGGAAATTACGGACAGTTTGTATGTTAAGGATTCTTGTGCAATTTTCTGGTTAATTAAGAGGTTTTTATCTTGTTGGATGGCTTTATCATGAAGTAATACTTATGTAATAAACAAATGGTGGTGGTGTAGCAATGTAAAAAGGCTGATTAACCACTTTTACAGGCCATAAAAGTGAGTGAGTATATGATATCTCAATTGTGTGCTTAGTATGGACTTGTGGACTGTTGGGTAGAACGCTATTGTCTCACTTCCTTACTGACTAACATGTTACTGTTTTGAGACTGATTCAAGGCTGTTTGTATGTGAAAATGTTTTTGGAATAGTTTGGTTAGAGTTGGAATAGGTTTGGAATTGTCGACGTCGAAATGTAGCGAGGGAAGGTTACATTATGCTGTCCATTTTTAGGTTGTGTGAAATTGCTATGTGTTGAACTTTCTGGACTGTGGTAAGACTCTCAAGAGGCTGAAACAAGATGTATATGACATATACATAAGAATTGTTGTTCAAAAATACAGTTATAAGTGAAAAGGTGGGACAAAATGCCTTGACGTCACTAATTAAATGCTTGTTGCCCGTGTGTTGTTTTGTTATGTGATTGGGCTGCCAAGATGTGTTTATTGGCTGCTAGTGCTAGTTTTATCACCTACTATATTGTAGATAAATATTTAGAGGAAGGAAAGATTATCTTGAGTTAGTAAGGAGGTCATACAACGAGGTATCTAAGGTTACTTGATTTCGTATCACTTGACATGAAACATAGATCTCTCTTTGGCACATAAAGGCATTCACCAACTCGGACACAACTGTTAACTATGTCTCCACTCTTGTACATGTTCGTGTGATTCGATACATAGTCACCTTCAAAACTGCATATATGTTTGGATACTAAGTTACATGAGTTCTTGTTATGACGTGAAGTTCACAAGTTATTCCATTTCATATGCATTACATTGTGTATCCAATGTACTCTTTTATTTGACATATTGTCTTATATGGTTATCTACATGTCACATGCTACATGCTACATATACAGTCATACAGCTCCAATATAGTGACCACCAAAAGAACCATCTCAAAGTTAATTGAAAGATAAAATATATCGTTTATTGATAGGTGGTAGCCCGAGGGGTGGAAGAATCACCTAGCCAGGGACGATCCTATCAAGAGTCGTAGCCCAAGGGGGTTAAGGAAGAACCTAGCCAGGGATGATCCCAAATCCCGAGGGGTGGAAGGATCACCTAGCCAGGGAAACATCTTATTACGGGTGGTAGCCCGAGGGGTTAAGGAATAACCTAGCCAGGGACGATCCCGATATAGTTTACCACTGATTAGTTGGTCATTTGTATTACAGCTGTGCACAGATTTTACAGTATAGATTTTACAGTAAAGGTAAAGTGATATAAGGAACTTAAAGTACATGATTCCATAGTATAACTAAAGGTGATCCCTGATCTTCCACAGATGCATGGTTTCATTTGAGTTGTTACTTTATATGCAATATATCCTGCCTTACATACTCAGTACATTATCTCGTACTGACGTCCCTTACGGGGGACCTGCATTTCATGCTGCAGGTACAGGTGCTAGTAGATCTCCCTAGTAGGAGTACAGGATATTCAGCTGCTGTTACCAAGCTCCAAGTTGCTTCGGGCTTTGTATATGTCTAGAGCTTACATTTTTTATTGCACAATTGTTGAGGCGGGGCCTGTCCCGACCCTTATGAGATGTCTTTTCTTTATTTAGAGGGTTTGTAGACTATGTAAAGTAACATGTCATCATGTCTCGTACTTTAAATACCGTGGCCCCAATGGCCCAGTCATATGCATTTTCTTTTGGCTTGTTATCATTGTTTATCTTCTTAAAGGCATGTCAAACGCAGCAACCCCGTATAATATTTATAGAAAGCATATAGTTACAGGTTGGTTCTCCCGAGCCTTATCAGTAATGGGTGCCAGTCCGCCCGAAGGGACTTTGGGGCGTGACAACTAGGGTTGATCTTAATACTATCACCCAGCACCACACAACCTTAGAAGCTAACCTCTTACCATAAAAATTCCCATCTCTCCTACTTAGCATCCAACCTCCTTCCTCAAACTTGTAGTACTATCCTCAAATGACTCATATGCGCTACCTCACTAGGGAATGAACCATCTTATCATCAACAAACCACCATAAGCCTATTAGAGTAGGGACTAAAGATCTCACTCATGAGACTTATAGGTATAACCGGTGTGCTTGTCAAACCAAAAGACACTACCCCAAACCCAATTTATCGGAAAAGGACATTCAAGTTTCATCTACCACCAACAACAATTCTGATTACAAAACAACTTGGGTTCAAACACTTCTGATTCTCACGAGGTGATAAAATGCAACCTCTTAGAGACTAATTGTACTTTATGACAAGAAGTGGACCTACCCCTCTTGCTAGCACTCAACAACCTCCCACTCAAAGATGGGCTCATTAGGGAATCGGGATATAACTCTGTGGGTCCTATCATCCATGAAGACAAAACATGCATGCAAACATTCCATTCCTATAATGATATCAAAGTCTACCATGCTAACTCCAACAAGCCACAAAGCAAGATCTAATGCAATACAAACCCTGATCAACACCTACGAACCTTCTAACAACAATATACTCAACAAAAGCATAGAAACCAAAGGTCCACACAACAACTTGGGCACACAAGAAGCCCCACTAGCAACCAAATTTGAGAAGGAAATAGTGGCACACCGGGCCATTAATGCAAGAACATCAAAGCCAAAATAAAATTTCGACATACTGGTAGCAACATCAGGCGCCTCATCCCCTTCTTGAGCCTCTTAATCAATATCATCACCTTTACTCTTGTATCAACTATATGAGCAATCCAGAATTCTGTGGCCTATCTCACCACACCCAAAGCGTACACTTGTATCACTCTAACACAGGCCACCATGGTCCATCCTACACGTAGGGCATTTGGGATTAACCATCCCTCCATCACCTCCTTTGCTCTTATTGCATTTACGAGGGCATTCCTTAACCTTATGACCTATCTCCCCACAACCATAAAAAGTATATGCACCTCTCAAGTATGGGCCATCGTGGCCTCTACCACATTTTGGGAACCTAGCATAAGATACCACACCACCACTACCTCTATGCTTGGGGATTTGGAACTTATCCACATTACAGGCCCTCTTGGCGTCACTACCTCCCCTCTCACCACAACAAGTCTCAGGAGTCCCCACTTGTTGATTGAGTCAGGTTGTCAATGTTGTCACCGCTTTGCCATTACGCATAGAGAATTACGGACCTCCGTATATGATATATCTCCTTCTCGAGTAGCTTGAGACATATCCTAAAATATAACAGTTAGAGGTTGGTAATAAGCCGCAGGGGATCTAACTCTATCGCATGACATAGATCAGGAAGAAGTGAAATATTTCTTAAAACATCTTATAACCTCATACTCATATCTATGGTGCATAACACTACCATGAATAAGACTCTAATCGATGCGTTGTGTTAGACTTCGAGGATCTATCAACAGTGCTCTGATACCATCTTTTCCACGATCCAAGCCCATGGCCTAGATGTGACTGGCGAATGGGGAACCTGAAGGAACCCCAAACAAGTCTCTTAGCATATCATTACATATTCTTGGTTGCGGAAGAAATGTAAAACAACATAAGAAACATAAACAAGGGGAATTGGGATTAAGGGAAAGCTTGCATAATATCATAATCAAGAGATGAAAGAGTCAAGGCTCATAACATAGGTACATATCATGTGCAACGACGCCTCTACTACATAGATAGGAGCGGAGGCCATGACAAAGCAATCGGGCTCACACTTGTAGTCAAATAGAACCTTAAGAAGAGTGTCTTAATGCATAATATGAAAAATATAGACTAGGGTCCCTTAAGTGGAGGACTCACCAACTAGATTGAGTAGCACCAAACTAGCCATATGGAGGGGAAGGATGATCAACTTGGCTCAGGATCCTACATGGTGATATCATGTAGGAAAGAGTATGTGTTAGTACGTTTGAATGTACTAAGTATGTAGGATGCAATACAACAAGAATGAGACATCATAGTCAAAATGCATATCTTTAGGCAATAGGCATAATATGAAATTTATTCTCAATGCAGAAGTAAAACATGCTTAAGTAACTTAGTATGTATCAAGTCTTATAATAAATCAAAGATCAAAGAGTTATAGCTCAAAATATAGCGAAATATTCACAATTTCACATAGCTTTAACTTAGTACATAATGAATTTCATAATAAGCAAGACCCATTGGTAAATCAACTTTAAATCATCAAATTTTAGTAAAAAGAGGCTTGGGTATCATGGGTGAAAGAAACCCACATACCTTAGATTTGAGGAAGATCTTGATGAAAATTTAAAATGGAGGCTTGAAGCTTAAAGGAAATCCTTGATTCCGGATAAGGGTTTTGCGTCACGCCTATAGTCCCGTTAAGATGGACTGGCACCCGTTGCCTATAAGGCTTGGGAGAACCAACCTATATCTATGCTCTTTCTATACATATTATAAGGGATTTCTACATTCAACATGCCTTTAAGAAAATAAACAGTAATAACAAGCCGAAAGAAAATACATATGGCTAGGCGGTTGGGGCCACGTTATCTAAAGCATAAGACATGACCACACTTTAATTTACATAGTCTAAAAGCGTCTAGATAAGGAAAAGTATCTGATAAGAGTAGGGACAGGCCCGACCTTGACTTACTATTCAATACAAAAATATAAGCTCTAAACACACAAAGCTCTGAAGAAACCTGGAGCTTGGTAACAACAGCTGGATATCCTGTACTCCTACTGGGGAGAGCTACTAGCACTTGTACCTGCAGCATAAAATGCAGGTCCCCTGTAAGGAATGTCAGTACGAGATAATGTACTGAGTATGTAAGGTAGGAAATACTGTATATCAAGTAACAGCTCAAATGAAACTATGCATTGGTGTAAAGATAAGAGACCACCTTTAATTATACTATGGAATCGTGTACTTTATGTTCTTTTTATTACTTTACCTTTACTATATAATTTGTGAACATAATGTAGTACAAATGACCAGTGGTAAATTTATATAGAGATCAACCCTGGCTAGGCTTTTCCTTTCACCCGTTGGGATACCCCCCCCCTTGTGATAGGATCTACCCTAGCTAGGTGATTCTTCCATCCCTCGAGTTACCACCCATCAATAAGCAATATAGTTTACCTTTCAATTACTTTTGTGATGATTCTTTTGGTGGTCATAATATTGGAGCTGTAGGACTGTAGATGTAGCATGTGACATGAAAATAATCATACAAGACAATATGACAATGAAAAGAGTACATTACACAATTAATGAAATGAGCATGAGATTAAACAACTCATGAACTTTATTTAGCAACAAGAACCCATGTAACTTGGTATCCATGTATGTATGCAGATTTGAAGGTGACTATGTATGGGAGCATATGAACAAGTGAAAGAGTGGAGACATGGTTAATAGTTGTGTCAGACTTGGTAAGTTCCCCTATGTGCCACGGAAGAATCTAGATTTCATGCCAAGTAATACGAAATCGGGTAGCCTTACATACCTCATTGTATGACCTTGTTATTACCTCGGAGTGACCACTTTTCCCCCCAAATATTTATCTTCAATATATCAGGCAATAATACTAGTATAAGCAAAAATTAACACCCAAATAGCAAGCTTATTATTAGTGACCCAAAGGTATTCCTTCAACCTTTTCACTTATAATCATATTTTCTAACAACCATTCTTATCTACATGTAATATACATATTTTTTATACCATTAAAAGTCTTGCAACATCTCACAAGACACAACAGATAACAATTATACACAACATACAAGTAGGCAGTATAACATTACTTCCCTTTGCTACATTACGACATCAACAATTCCAAACCTTTACCAACTTCAACCAAACTGTTCCCACAATATTTATATATAAAAACAGTCCTAAATAGTTAAAAAAAGTCCTCAAAATAGGTAGAGGACGTGATACCATAGTCCTCAATCAATTAGTCCATAATTTCTACAAATAACACACTTAATATAACATGTTTAACCTCAATTGCTTACGTATAACCAAACAGTGAAGCGACCTTTATACATCATTACTTAACTAAAACAAATTAATAAAAGAAACCTTCTTTCATAATCAATCCCACCAAGAAGAGAAAAGCTCCCAAATAAACAAGAAAAATATATAACAACCCTTGGAACACATGTTGTCCAAAAATTTCAGCATACATCTAACCAACGTAGTCTCTTGTTTTTCACAAGAAAACCATACTAAAACACATAAGTAAAGTTATTTAACATTACCTTTAAGGTGTATGGCTTCTCCAAGAACCCTAAAAGTCTCCTTGTGGCTGCTTTACAAGGTTAAGAAGTGTTGAGAGAAAGCCTTAAGAAAATCTAATTTATTTACAAGCTGAAGTGGCTTAAAGGTGCTACTTGTAAGCCCTTTTAAAGAGACAATTTTGGCTGAATTTATCTTGAATATTTAGCCTTATTTTATCAAGTTAGTAATATACCATTTTTCCTATTTCACTTGGGCCTTAATGGGTTGCAAATTGGTAGGCCTTTGTTGCCCATATTTCCCCTTTCTCTTTAGTTAGTTAGGCCTAAATGATCAAATGCATTGTAATGGGATTGGGCCCTTTTTCTATTCTTATTGGGCCAAAAATATAGTCCATTTATGATGCTAAAAAATGTGCTAAAGTTACACCCTTAAAACATACTTTATTCGTAATCGGACTTGGATAGATTCGACGTCGGGCCTTGTCTCCGTCTAGCTAGAAAATTTAAGCTAAGCAAGTAGGTGATTCACCTGCTAGCTTCCTAATTCCAACAAGCACCTCATTTCTCTTACTTCATTTAAGCCTCGATCTCCTCGTTAAAACTTGTAGACACTCGACCCTCTTAATGTTAGCCGTACATATCATCCTCTAATTTGAAATTAAAGTACTTTTAAAAATAGGCGCTAATTCGACCAAGCCATATCATGTTTCACGTGTGTAGGACTAGTACATGTAATGTGTGGGGTGTTACATTCTGAGAGTTGAATTTGGGAGTGAAAGATATGGCTAAGTTTTTGAGTGAGTATTGGGGATAAGACTATGTATAGGTAAAAACACGCTTGGGAATAGTTAGGCCCAACAAGAAAACGTCTTGGACCGAGATAAAAATCACTGACAACAAAATACATAGGTCCACATCTGGTCCGCAATGTGGACCTATTGTGGAGGAAAAATTAATACATGTCCACGACAGCTGCGCATCGTGGCACTATCACGTATCTGTTCTAGATAAGGAAAAAAATTACAAAAAATAAAATTGCTAATCATTTGCTCTTAAATCGGGGTTAGACCCTTCTCCCCCTCATTTTGACCCCTAAATAAGAAAATAAAGTCAAATTTTTGATATTTCTCATGAATTTTAAGATATATAAAATTTAAAATTTCAAGTATTTTGAGGCTCATTTTCGGGCACTTTTTGGGGTCGTTTCAAGAAGCTAAGTTGGTGGAGTTTACGAGCTCGGAATATGGTTCTATGAGTGTAAGGGTTTATACCCTCAAGTTTAATTAACTTTCAAAGTATGCTCTTCATTTAGTGGCCGATCCTAGATCGAGGATGAACAAGTTTGTGATGGGGGTCTCCGACTTGGTAAGTGAAGAAAGCCGGTCCACTATGCTAATTAGTGATATAGACTTGTCTCGGTTGATGACCTATGTTGAGTAAATGGAGGAGAAATTGACGAAGAGAAGGGGGCATGAGGCCAAGAGGGCCCGATTTGAGGGTAAATTCCAAAAGGGTGCTAGATTTCATTAAGGCCAAGGGTCTTCTCATGCTACTAATCGGGGGATTTGCCAATGACTTATCTAGGCCTCAAGGTGTTGATAGTGTGGATCCTATTGATGCGTGCACTAGATGTGGAAGGAGTCATGAAGGTCCATGTCTGAAAGGATCTAATGCATGCTTTGAATGTGGGGAACTTGGTCACAAGAAGGTGGATTGTCCAAGAAACCGTGGCAAAGGCCAGGGTGCAAATGCGGTTCTATTAGATATAGGTGGTCCTCAAGGTGGTGACCCGAGGCACAATCGATTTTATGTTATACATGAGAGGCAAAGGGTTAGTGAGGTTCCCGATATTGTTACTAGTATGTTAAAAATATTAAATTTTGATGTATATGCTTTAATTGATCCGGGTGCCACTCTTTCCTTTGTTACCCCTTTTGTTACTAAAATGTTCCTTGTTGATTGGGATGGATTGGTTGCATGTCTACTATGTTTCTATTGATTGTATGACCCGTAGGGTCAAGTTTCAATTCCCTAATGAACCCGTCCTTGAGTGGGAAAGTCAAAATGTGGTGGTTAAAGGGTAGATTCATTTCTTGCATTAAAGCCCATAAGTTGACCTCTAAGGGGTGTCTTTACCATCTAGTGAGGGTTAAAGATGTGGAGTCCAAAGTCCCTTTCATGGAGTCGGTTCTAAATGTAAATGAGTTTCTTGATGTCTTCCCAAATGACCATCCATGTATTCCTCCCAAAAATGAATAGACTTTGGTATAGACCTCCTCCTCGATACCCAACATATCTCCATTCTCCCTTAGTGTATGGCCTCGACTAAGTTGAAGGAGTTGAAGGAACAATTGAAAGATTTATTAGAGATGAGATTTATAAGGCGTAGCCAATCACCTTGGGATTCTCTGATGTTGTTTGTGAAGAAGAAGGATGGGTCACATAGAATGTGTATTGACTAACTGGCAACTCAATAAGGTCACCATCAAGAATAGGTATCCTTTTCCAAGGATTAATGACTTATTTGACCAATTGCAAAGGGATAGCTTTTTCTCTAAAATTGATCTTTAGTTCAGGTATCATCAAGTGAGGGTGAGAGAGGTGTGATATTCCCAAGATGACCTTCCAAACTAGATATGGCATTATGTTTTATTCTGATGTATTTTGGGTTGACCAATGCACCGGCCATCTTCATGGGCCTAATGAATAGGGTCTTCAAACCCTACCATGATTCCTTTGTTGTGATCTTCATTGATGATATTTTGATCTATTCACATAGCAGGGAGGAGCATATAGGGCATTTGAGGGTTGTGTTGCAAAGATTGAGGGAGGGAAATTGTATGCCAAATATGACAAGCATGAATTTTAGTCAAAAGATGTTGCATTCTTGGGTCATGTGGTGTCAGGAGATGGTATAAAAGTGGATCCCTAAGAAAACCGATGTGATTAGAAATTGTCCTAGACCATTGACCCCATCAGATATTAGGAGTTTCTTGGGCCTAGCGGGATATTATAGAAGATTTGTGAATGGGTTCTTCTCCATTGCTTCCGCTATCACAAAATTGACTCAAAAGAAGGTTAAGTTTTTGTGGACTGATGAGTGTGAGAGGAGCTTCCAAACATTGAAAGAAAATCTTGCGTCCGCTCCTATATTGTCACTATCGGATGGGCTTGAGGGATTTGTGGTGTATTGTGATGCGTCCTGGGTTGGTTTGGATTGTGTGTTGATGCAAAATGGGAACGTCATAGCTTATGCTTCTAGACAACTTAAGGTACATGAAAGTAACTATCCTACCCATGATCTACAGTTAGCCGTTGTTATGTTTACATTAAAGATTTTGCGTCACTACTTGTATGGGAAGCTTGTGGATGTGTTAACTGGTCATAAGAGCCTACAATATGTCTTCACTCAAAAAGATCTCAACTTGAGGCAAAGGAGATGGTTAGAACTTCTTAAAGACTATGATGTGAGTGTGCACTATAATCCGGGTAAGGAAAATGTGGTGACGGATGCCTTGAGTAGGGTGTCTATGGGTAGCCTAGCTCATGTCGATGGTGGTGATAAGGATATGGCTTAGGTGCATCAATTAGCTAGATTGGGGGTTAGACTGAAAGAGGTTGGTGATGATAGTGTTGTTGTTGTTGATGGGTGGAATTCTTCATTAGTTGATGAGGTGATAGCATAATAAAATCTTGACTCCTCCTTTCCTGAATTGAAGGCCTTGGTGAAAGAGGGGAAAGTCGAGGTTTTCTCCCAAGAGGGAGATGGTGCGTTTAGGTGCCAAGGTAGGTTGTCTGTGCCTTGTTTTGGTGGTTTGAGCGAGAAAATCCTTGATATGGCCTACAATTATTCTTATTCTCTCCACCCCGATGCCACCAAAATGTATTAAGACTTGAGGGATGTGTACTGGTGAGCTGGCATGAAGAGGGATATTGCCAAATTCGTTTTCGGGAGGCATAGTTGTCAACAAGTCAAAGCCGAACATCAAAGGTTGGGTGGCCTAACCCAAGTCATAGAGATTCCCACCTTGAAGTGAGAGCTGATTAATATGGATTTTGAGGTTGGGTTACCCAAAACTAGAAAAGGTTTTGATTCCATTTGGGTTGTAGTTGATAGGATGATGACATCAACTCACTTCTTACCGGTTAAGACCACATATGGCGCTGAAGAGTATGCAAGGTTGTACATCCATGGGTTAGTGAGGCTGCATGGGGTTCCTTTGTCCATCATATCAGATTGTGGTTCATAATTCACTTCACACTTTTGGAGGTCTTTTCAAAGGGGTCTTGGTACAAAAGTTCACCTTAGTACGGTCTTTCACCATCAAACGGATTGGCCAAGCCAAAAGAACCATTCAAATCCTTGAGGATATTCTTAGGACATGTGTATTAAAGTTGAGGGATAGTTGGGATGACCATCTTCCTTTGGTTGAGTTTTCCTATAACAATAGCTATCACTCTAGCATCGGTATGGCTCCTTTTGAGGCTCTTTATGAGAGATGCTATAGATCACCGATTGGTTTGAGGTTGGAGAGGTGGCTTCCTTAGGATTGGATCTGGGTGTGGAGGCTCTTGAGAAGATTAGGATGATTAGGGAGAGATTGAAGATAGTCTAAAGTCATTAAAAAGCCTATGCCTATGTGAGAAGAAGAGATGTTGAATTCAAAGTGGGTGATTGGGTTTATTTGAAAGTTTCTGCAATGAAAGGTGTGGCCCGTTTTGGTAAAAAGGAGAAGTTGAGTCCAAGATATGTTGGTCCTTATAAGGTGATAAAAATGGTTAGTAAGGTAGCTTATGAGTTGAAGTTTCCTAGTGAAATGAACCGGTTCATTCGGTGTTCCATGTCTTTATGTTAAGAAAATGTGTTGGTGATCCTAATGCTATTGTGTCTCTTGATGTTGTGGGTGTTTTTGAGGATAACTTGACTTATGAGGAGATTGCGATTAAGATTTTGGATAGGCAATGAAATGATTGAGGAAGAAGGAGGTGGCATCTGTTAAGATCCTTTGGAGGAACCAACAAATTGATCATGCTACTTGTGAGCCGAAGTGGACATGCAAAAGTGGTATCCTTATCTTTTCCACTCCACTCAAGCCCAAGGTACTAATTCTAAGTCCCCTATATGATTTCAAGTTGTATATTTCAGCCCCTATTTAATTCGTATGCATTCATGTTTAAGTTGGCAACTTTATGATGATTTTACACTTATGTTGAGATTTTGAAAATGGTCTTTTAAATGTAATGTTGCATTCTTCTTGGGGCTGATTTGTTTATGATCAATCTTGTCTTATACGTCTCTTTTATATTCGGGGATGAATGTTCCCAAGATGGAGACATTGAAATGACCCCACAAAGTGCTCGAAAATGTACCTCAGAATGCTCAAATTTTAAATTCCATATACCTCGAAATTCATGCGCGATATAAAAAATTTGACTTCATATTATTGTTCAGGGGGTCAAAATTATGGGGGAGAGGGTCTAACCCCGATTTTTAAGAGCAAACAATTAGCAATTTCACTTTTCATAAATTTTCTTATCCAGAATTGATCCGCGTCAGTGCTGTGACTCGCAGCTATCGCGGACATGCCTTAATTTGGCCTCCATGATAGGTCCGCGTCGCGGACCAGATGTGAACCTGTGTATTTTGTTGCCAGTGATTTCTATCTCAGTCCAAGGCTTTTGGGTCTAGGGCCTAAATGTTCCTAAACATGTTTTTATTTATATTTAGTCATATTTCACCCTCATATCAGTCTAAACTTTCCCTAATACTCACTCAAATACTTAACCATATTTTCACTCCCAAATTCAAGTCTCAAACACTCATTCGGAACTAAGGTTTTCCTTCAAGGTTCTTCTGCAAGCTTCGAGTCTCCATCTCCAATCTTCACCAAGTTCATCTCCAACTTAATGTATGGGGGTTTCTTTCATAGGTTTCTTTTACCCATGATACCCAAGCCTCCTTTTACTCAAACTAAATGATTTAAAGTTGATTTACAAATGGTTCTTACTTATTATGACATTCACTGCACGCCATGTTAAAGCTATGTAAAATTGTAGGTGTTTTGCTATCTTTTGAGCTATAAATCATTGATCTATTATATGACTTGAGGAGGGGTTTCGATGTATATTTCTTGAGGGTGTTGCAAGATATTGATTGATGGTATTACAATGGATTTTCTTGCATGATTTCATCTTTATATTTCATGATTTTATACTAGCATTACACACCCTCTAAGTGTTCGATAAAATGTCCAGATGTGGTCTCTTGAGGATTTGAAGGTCCAAAGCATGAGATATGATATGATTGATGTTATAATGATGAAATGACCTTATGCATGTGATATAATCTATATAAAGTGTTTCATTAGACCATGCTGGATCTGGGGTTACTAGGTGCCTGAATAATCTTGTCGAGGGGTTTATAGCTTGATAACCAGGTGGGGGTTTGTACTCATAAATCATGTGAGGAGTTTATACTTCATCACCGGGGTGAGAAAGTGAAACTATCATCAACCATATGAGGGGTTTGTACCACACCACCAGGGTGTTGGGTAAAACCATCATAAACCAACCAAGGGGTTTGTACTTTGGAAATCTAGCTTGGTCTCTTCTACACATATGATATTCTATGAGCATGAGTCACTTAAGCATGTTTTACTTACGCATTGACATACATGCCATATTGATATATTATGTTTATTTCCTATTGTTATGCATTTTGATTAAGGTGCCTATCTCTCATTGCAGTGCATCCTACATACTTAGTACATTCAAATGTACTAACACATACTCTTGTCTACATGAAATCATCATGTAAGAACCGGTGCCCAAGTTGATCATCCTCCTCCATATGGCTAGATCGGTACTACTCGATCTTGCAGTGAGTCCTCCACTTCGGGGACCTTAGCCTATGTTACTCTTATTATGTGTTGAGACATTTTTCTTATTTTCTATTTTGACTATGAGGGTGAGCCCGGTTGCTTTGTCTTGGCCCCCGCTCTTATCTATGTATTAGAGGTGTTTGTTAGACATGTCATGTATCTATGATGTAATCTTTAACTCTTTGTCTCTTGATTATGATGCTATGCAAGCTTTTCCCTTAGCCCCTTTGCCCCTATTCTTACTCTTTATGTCTTTTATATGCTTCCG
>JAABOM020057717.1:0-14787 GCA_011800125.2 Solanum clarkiae
ATAATAATAATAATAATAATAATAATAATAATAATAATAAGCACTACAGTTTGTCTTCTAATTATTCAAAGAAACACTATATTTTGTCACCACTCTCTTTCGCTTTAAATACATGGCTTTTTGTATTAAGGATAAGCAGAAGAAAATTTGGATAGAGCATATAAAGAGAAAAATTCGTGACCAACAACTATATGAATACCATTTGTGCGGTTCCGGCATTGAGGTAGGTTTGTCTATCCTTCTTTGAGATTGAGATTGAGTTATTGAATATTCGTACGGCATAATTTATTGAATGAGATGGTATCATACGCTAATAAATTTTCTTATAATATCCATGTTAAATGGTTGGGTCCACATATAAATTATCAATCTTATCACTTTTGGTACCAAAGGTAATTGCTGCATTTGTACTACTATTGTTGGCTTATTTATATTGATAATAAATACAAAATGTATAGAGTAATAAATATTAATATAATATTTACTTTAATCCATTAAGCTGTCTATTGAATTTTCTTCTATAATCTTTTACTTTTGATTCATTTTGGCTCCAAATTTCTCATTTTCGTATCAATTTGATCCTGCAATTTAATCACACTATCTAGCACAATTCATAAAATTTATGCTCGAGAAGGATAAATAAAATTATTAACTATGAGATAAATGACGATCGAAAGTATGTACTTTGGGAAAAACATTGGACACAATATTGAGAATCTTGACTAAATTGGAAAATGATAATTTTCAAAACGTGGCGGAGAATTTTAAAGAGAACAATATCTCAAAATATATAAAAGAGGGTGAATATATAATTGCTAACTTAAAGAACTTTGATAATTATTGCATTTATTGAGAGAAATATTCTTTCATAATCGTGTCTTGATTGCATGCATCCTCATGCTACATGTCATGATATTTTGAGAAGTTGTGAATGATGATTCATATCATGAGTCCTTGACCATGCTCAATTAGAAGACAAGGTAGGTGACACATTGTGATTCATATCATGAGTCCTTGACCATGCTCACTTAGGTGGCAAGGTAATTGATACATGGAGATTATTGTTATGAATCCTTGACCACGAGTTAGGTGGCAAGGTAGTTGATATAATGAGATTGCGTATGACAGCTTGTGCGACAGTCTTAATTCTACCTTGAATTACATTGACTACCATATCATTGAATTATTTGTGATAGTTTTGGATTATCTTAATTGAGATATATGTTTACTTTATTTGCGTTGATATATATAATTTGGCACCATCGATGCCGAACTCGTTTTTCTATTGAAGGTGGAACTATTCCTAAATTATTTCATAGTTTATTCAATTTCTGATTCCCAGTCGGTTAAACCTGGTGCGTACATATTTTGTGTGCTCACCCCTACTTGTTTCTCGCCATCCCTCCCCCCCCAGATTCTTGTCAGGATTACCCACGGGTAGTTGATTTGCTCGTGCTATTGGTTCAGACTAGATCTAGTGGTGAGACTCAAGGGTTACGAGTTTCCATTAGATTCTATCCTAGTTGTATGGTCTTCAATTCTGTTTGAAGACTATAATGTACTTATTTCACTCATCTATATATTAGATGCTCTTTACACTCCTGACACCATGTTTTACGATCTAGTTTTTATCTATTGTGTTTTTAGGTTTTAAATATATTTTATCTTCGGGTTTGGAAATTTATTGGTTCCATAGTCGTGATCCCTTTTTGGGTCTTGGTAGGTTCAAATAAGAAAGCGAAAAATTCAATTTTTCTAGGTAAGGTTATATTGTAATATTTGTTTGAAGACTTTAGTGCCCTCAAACTTTGATTTAATGTTAGAAAGCTGACATATTGAAAGCAGCGTTTCTATATAATAGAAAAGAAAAGAAAAGAAATATTTGAATTTGGTGGCCCCATTTAAAAAAAAAGAAAAATACACAAAATAAACCTAACGTGAAATTATTTATCTTTGATGAACTCAATCCAAACTATTTCTCCTTAATGGACCCATGACCCAAATTATTTATCTTCTTACCCACTTTTTCCTTTTTATTTTTCCCTTACATCTTGCTAACATCATGCTGATATATGTATGACATCAATATGAATACTATGAAATAATCCTATTTGATACTCCAGCGATACATATATACCATAACGGTACCATATAGATTGTGTTTATCTTCTGTGATGCTTTGACAGTATTGATACCAATGGGGTATCAATATAGGAATATGTATTTTTTCAAAAAAAATAAGAAACAAATAAAAAAATTATTAAACTCTAAATTACTAGAAAATATATTCGTTGTGATACTCCGTCGGTAAACTTATACCATATAGGTATCACATAGGATTAGAAAATTATTAAAGTTTCAAAATTATTTATTAAACTCTAAATTACTATAAAGTATATTATCGTGACACTCCATTGACATATTGATACTCTGTCAGTATCATATAATTTTGAGCTCATTTTTTTTAATGATAACATAATTTAGAGGAAATGATTAAAGTTACACACTTATTTATTAAATTCTAAATTAGTAGAAAATTTATTCTTCGTGATACTATATCGATATATTGATACCATAGACATAAAATTTAACAGGGTACATCGATGTAAATGGTTTGGTTCAAAGGGGTATAAGCTTAGTTTTTCCTTAAAAAAAGAAAAAGTTAGACAAAATATTTTCACGACCCGACCTTTCAGGTCATGATAATAATGCCTGTTAGATCCCACTTACAAGAAAGCGAATCCAAAATATTCAATACCAGTACTAATAGCTAAGCATAACAATAGCTACAGATGCACAAAATAAGCCAACAACAATCTATCCCAAGACTTGGAAGTCACCTGTACAGAGCTACTATAAACTCAAAATAAAATAGACATATCCGCAAACAAAACCAGAATAACAATCTACACGTACAATTCCAAACTAAATATATAAGGCCAATGTTTGAATACAAAAGACAGTCGTCGAAACATAAGGACACTGTAGAATATCCAAAGTTGATAATGCTCACCAATGTTTCCTGAATCTCCTGTGAACCCCTAACTCATTCACTGCGGGTAGTACCTAGACCTAAACCATGGGAAGATCCAGAAATATACGTGTGAGTACTGGTAACAGGCACCCAATAGGCATCATTGGCCGACTAAGTGAAGTACAGTAAATAAGATAGGAACATATGTAATAAAATGCTACAGTACTAGTTATTTGAATCCAAGATAAAAGATAAGTATGTTTGGAGAACCATGGAACCCCAACTGAGCAATCTAAGTATTATGTAATGATATCAACTAACGAAACCTGAAGATTAAGTGTTAACTATGATGGTGGCATCTGAGGAATCCAACTAAGCAAAACTAGAATAACCAATCAAGTAGAAATAGAAAGGACCAACTCAGCCGGGCCAAATAGTGTACAACAGAATCAACTGACCAAATCCAAACAGAACAATATCGTGACTATCACAGGACCGAGGTATAGTGATGTACATGTGTGCAAGGCCTTAATAAATATGTTTGTATGCCGACTGGGCCCCTATAAGCCCAGGTACACCCATGTACAACTATGAGGTGTATAGGTGCAGGATACACAGATCAGTAACTGACGACAAAGGTCTCAACCACCCGAACATATTTGAACCAGTAACCCAACACTGTTGGCAAGAGAGGAACTTGGAACCCAAAACCGGAATCGCTCCAGTGACTCAATAGGTTCCCTGATCTGAAATCAGCCCGAAGATCATGCTATGTGTTGGACTATAGGCAATCCCCTTAGCACCCAGTGCTGGACTATAAGTGATCCCCTCAGCACATAATCAAAAGTGCAACACAAAAAGTCTATACCCTGTGCTGGAATATAGGCGATACCTTCAGCACCATGTGCTGGACTATAGGTAATCCCCTAAACACACAATCAGGAGTGTAACACAAAAGGCCACATGCTAGAATATAGGCGATACCCTCAACACCTTGTGTTGGACTATAGGTGATCCCCTCAGCAAACAATCAGGAGTACCACACATAATTAGTCCCTAGAATATAACAAGTCTCTAAGTATTTGATACCCCACAAGGCAGACAAGCAATCAACCCAAATGTACGTATCATTAAGAGTAATATAAATGTACGTCTCAAAAGGAGTAATATAGAATCGTGTCTAGCTGTCAACAACTTTATACCCATTTTGACACATGGCGAGTATCTAGAATAGCCGTAACTAGACCAATAATATCAAGGCTCGTTAGTGACTATAACAAGTCCTCCAAGAAGAATAACATGCGGAACTGATAACAGAGACAACTCGCCTAAGAAACCATGTTCCTGCTTGCTGGTAAATTAACAAATTCTTATACAGATGGTAGTCCTAAGTGCTACTCACATAATCAATATCTCAACCACAAATGACCCAATAAATCCCATAGGGAAAGGCATACATTTATTTAACAGAATTACATCACCATTTCTATCTCCGCAGAGGTGTAGCAGTATCATACCTCATGTCAAAAATCACAGTCCCCATTCAAAGGCAAAAATAATAACATTTCTTAGGATGTAGCACGCTACCCGGTATCGAGTAACGTTAGCAAATTTATAATGGGTAACAACTGTATATCTAGGCATATATGTCACAGAAATAGTATTGAATGATGTTTAACGAGAGATAAGTATATCACAACTAGATTGTCACACATATTCAAAATAACAAGGAAGTCACAACGATATCACAAGTATCAAGAACACTCAGGGCTATCAAAACCATGCATATACTAGAGCAAATCCTTAGCACAAAGTAAAGTTAGTAACCAGTCTCATAACTACAATATCAATGTAGCACTAGGCTACACCAATATACACACAAAAGTCAAGCCAGAGTACATACTTGTTACATGGGATCAACCTATGTCCAACCTTTACTTGATGTTCCCGTTGTCTAACAAAACCAGAACACAACTAATACAATAGGTACAACTAATATAGTATCTTATGCAGTAACCAGTATCTCACATCATCATATATATCACATACTCGTTAAAACCAGTCTATATACAACACATCCACACATTTCAGTTCAGCCTTTGGTTTAAAGGAGACTAGCCTACCTGAAAGGCAAACCCACATGCTACGGATCAGTCTACGTGAGTTTTTCCTCTTTTATGACCTTCAAATGCCATTGAGCTATCAAAATATGAGTCACAATATTAATACGGCTATTTGGCTATAATATCTCAAGAAACGGAGGGAATAAGCCAATTGTGACTAAAATGGTGAAAAGTGAGGCCCACGCTCAAAAACCAAACCAACCCTCATAAAATGATTCTCACATCATACTGAGTCTATAGCTAGAACTTGAGCCCAAAACGAGGCTCAGAACCTTTAGAAACAACCCAAAAATAAATGACATTATTACTAGAAAGTTGCATATAGGTACAGCCATTTCTCAGTCTAATTTCTTAAATATACCAGCAGATTAACATAATCTGAATATACCACAACCTAGGATATGAAAAGTAGTATAGTTTATATCCAAATTTCACTTAATTCTGATGAGAAACGGCTGAGATATCATAAATCAAAATTTTCCGATAAATCACAACATAAATCGCAGCTAAAACATCATTTTCACATTAAATGGAGCTCTATCAATTAAGTTGAACATTATTATGATGTTCACCATGCAAAAACTCATTATTACGTTGTGCGCCACACAAAATCTCATAGAATAAACACAAAATTTCGCATATTCTGACTCAAAATGGACAAGAAATCGCATATCAAAATTATCGATAAACATATTCGATGAACAGCAAAAAAAAGTTGATTTTTTCCTCAAATGATGCACTAAAATAAATTTTTGAGACTTCTTTTATGTTCCCCTAGAAAAAATATACAAGTTAGCCTTTTAGTCCGCCAAAATCGAGTTCAAAATTGAGGGAGATGTCGCTTATCAAAGTTTTCTCTTCTTTTCTCACGTTTTTGAAAATTGAAGTATATATATATTCACCTTGGACTGAATTGTGATGTAGCGCCTTGTGGCTGGGCCACATCGATGAGCCTCCTTTAATCTTCAGCAATCGCTCAAACTTAATCTCGATATTTTAGGCGCTTCTGAAGTGGGAAAAATACAATCCATATATGAAATAAAATCGGAAATAACATCTCGGACATAATGGTGCAGTCGAAATTCCTAACGGAGGTCATATTATTACAATGTGTCTCCCATTTCCTGATATCAAAGTTTACCGAAGGGGCCAAAATATACTCGGAAGCCCTGAAAATCAAACTCAATGTTCCATATCTAATAGTATGGTCCAAATTTTCAATCGTAGCATGTTTCCCAAGGACGTTGACTAAAATCAACTATTAACTCATTCCAACGGCTAAATTTGCAAACCTCGATAGAATTGCACCGAACATGTACCTAGCTAATTTGGTTATTCCTAAGATGATGGAATTGTTAGAATTCCACTCAGAGGCCATTTGCTAGGACTTCCCTAGAAAATTCATTTATGGTTATAATGTATAGTTTACCCTGCCCCACTTCATAGATGTCGAACAATTCACCCAATGACCAAATAATCAATGTCATTAAAATTACAACTAGCCCACGGTCACTAAGCAAATGCTTAAATTGATAAAATATTCGCGAAACCACAAAAATGACCTGGAGGGTTATTACAAATATTCACTAGTGTCACACCCCGAGTCTACACCCTAGATATGGTCGTTACTTAAAAACTATTTCTAGTCCCAAACGAACCACTTTTCCTAGCATTGATGATAGGTTAGAATTAAACACAACAACAAAATCAATGTTTGAAATTGTGATAAAGCAGAACAACTGAGAAGTCAACAATATGAAAGAGATAATGAAATACCATCTACTAGTCTATGAAGCCTCAACATGTCATGACTAAAAAGTGGTTATCGCGATAGGCCACAACTACTTCAACTAAAATAAATACAAAAGAAATAAAGAGTCTCGAGCTTCTTTGAATGCAAAGAGGCTGTCACGACCCAAGCCTAGGGACTAGACGTAAGCCTGTAGGTATCCCAAATAAATCTCGTGGCATATCATTACACATCCTTGGTCGTGGAAGTAATATAATACAATAATACTAGTAAATTGGGACAACCGGGTATAGGGGGACACTTTCATATCATAAACAACTAGAGTCAATAGAGCCAAAGCTCATAGCATAGATACATAGCATGTACAAAAACACTACTATTACATAGATAAGAGCAGATGCCAAGACAAAGCAACTGGGCTCACCCTCATAGTCAATACATAAGTTAAGAGAGAAAGTTTTAATACATAGCAAGGGATCATAAGTAATGTCCCCGGAATGGAGGACTAACCAACAAGCTTGATAGAAGTCGTACTAGCAACGTGAAGGAGAGTGATGATCAAGCGGTACACTGGTTCCTACATAGTGACATCATGTAGGCATAGAATATGCATGAGTACGTTTGAATGTACTACGTATGTGGGATGCAATGCAATAATAGATTGGTATCATAATCGAAATGCTTAATTAGTCAATGGATGAGTATATGGCAATATGAAATGAATGGAAGATGTTTGAAGTAAATCATACTTTCATAGAACATAACGCACGTGTAGGGAGTGACCATTCCTAGTGCAATCCAAGGCCTACCACCCTCTTAGAGAGGCGCATGATATATAAACCCCTTCATGAGGTTGATGGAGTAAAACCCCCCAATGGGTTTATGGGTATGAACCCCCAACATGATTGACAGAGTACAAACCCCCAAATAGGTTGATGGAGTACAAAACTCTGGACAAGGTTGATGGGTACAAACCCTCGACAAGGTTACCTAGGCCTAACACCTCCTGATATAGGTGATCGAGGTACCAATCCCTCAACAGGTTACCTGGGCCTACAATCCCCCAAGCTAGGCTTGGTCATCCCCAACACTATAGATATAATATCATATACACATATATACATTTCTCCCATCATCACATACTCATCATATACGTACATTACTTTCATCATCATTTCATCTTCATATCAGTGTCATTTCATCATCATATAATCGTTCAACTCATAAGACATACATTGGGCTTTCAATTCCTTAAGAATCCATAACCGGACATTTTATCAAACACTTAGAGGGTGTGTAGTGCTAGTGTAAATCCATGCTATTCAAGAGTGAAATCATTCTACTAATTTCAATGTAAAAACTTTGAAAGATACTTGGTAACTTCCTCAAGCAACATACGTCAAAACGATTCATCAAATCTTACAATAGAGCTTAGACTCATAGCTCAAAACATGGTAAAATAGTCAAAATTTTATGAACCCCAACATAACGTGTTGTAATTTTCATAATATATAAAACTCATGAATAAAAAAGCTTTAAATCATGCAATTTTGAGTAAAACGGAGCTTGGGTATCATGGGCGAAAGGAACCCATGAAAGAAACCCGCATACCTTAGCTTTGGAGATGAACATGATAAAGATTGGAGATGGAGACTTAAAGCTTGAGAGAAAATCCTTAGATCCGGTGAGGGTTTTGAGACTTGAGTTTAGGAGTAAAATATTTGGCTAAGTGTTTGAACGAGTATTGGGGAATATTTTTAATGATATAAGGGTGAAAAATGGCTAAGTATAGGTATTTTCACATTTGGAAACACTTAGGGCCAAGACTTAAAAGTCTTGGACCAAAGTCAAAACTTGATAGAAAAATACACTAATGTGCGCCCTTGGTGTGTCGTGCCAGGGACACGAAACGCTGTCTAGAAACTTTTTTTTTGGAAAATCAAAATTGATAATCCTTTTCTCTTAAATTATGGTTAGACCTACTTTCCACTAAAAATGACCCCCTTAACAAGAATATGAAGTAAGATTTTTGATATGACACACGGATTTTGAGATATGTGAAAATTAAGATTTCGAGCACTTCCGAAGTCAATTTTTGGGCACTTTTTGGGGTTGTTTCAATATCTCCCCTTTGGGAACATTCATCCCCGACTGTCAAAGAAACATATATGAAAGAAATAAACATGACAATTTCAGCCCACGTAAGAATGCAACAATGAATTTAAACATCATTTCAAATATCTCATGATAAGTGTTATATCATCATGAACTTAGTCAATTTTAACATGAACATATGTAATGACGTGAGGGATGAACTTAAGACTTGAGATCATATAAATACTTAGATCAATACCTTATGCTTGAGTGGAGTGTAAAATGTAAGGATATCGCTTTTGCATTTTCGTTTCGTCCTCCCAAGTAGAACTTTCAACTTGTTGATTCCTCGAAAGAACCTTAACGGAAGCCACCTCTTTGTTCCTCAATCTCTTCACTTGCCTATCCAAAATCTGAACCGGAAACTCTTCATATGTAAAATTATCTTGAAAAACACCTACTACATAAAGAGGCATAATGGCATTCGGATCACCTACACATTTCCTCAACAGGGACACATGAAACACTGGATGAACCAAATCCATTTCCCTAGGCAATTCCAACTCAAAAGCTACCTTGCCAACCCTTCTCATCACCCTATAAGGACCCATGTATCTTGGGCTCAACTTGCCCTTCTTACCAAAATAGACCACACCCTACATGGGTGACACCTTCAAGTAGACCCAATCTCCAACCTTGAACTCAAGATCCCTTCTCCTCACATTGGCATAAGACTTTTGACGACTTTGTGCCGTCTTCAACCTTTCTCTAATCATTCAAACCTTTTCAAGAACCTCCATAACTAGATTCGGTCCCAACAAGTCCACCTCACCAACCTTAGACCAACCAACCGATGATCTATAATACCTACCATAGAGGGCCTCAAAAGGAGCCATACCGATGTTAGAATGATAGCTATCATTGTAGGCAAACTCAATCAACAGAAGATGATCATTCCAACAGCCTTTAAGCTCCAACACACATGCTCTATGCATATCCTCAAGGGTTTGGATAGTTCTTTCGGTTTGGCCATCCGTTTGAGGGTGAAAGGTTGTACTAAGCTTAACTCTTGTACAAAGAACCCTTTGAAAGGACCTCCAAAAGTTAGAAGTGAATTGTTCCCCACGATCCGATATGAAGGACAAGGGAACCCAATGCAACCTTACCAAGTCATGAATATAAACCCTTGCATAATCTTCAGTCGTATATGTGGTCTTAACAAGTAGAAAGGTAGCCGATATTGTCCTCCTATCAACCACAACCCAAATAGAATCAAAACCCTTTCTAGTCTTTGGCAACCCAACCACAAAATCTATATTTATCTCTTCCTACTTCTAAGTAGGAACCTCAATGTCTTTGGTTAGGCCACCCGGCCTTTGATGGTCAGCTTTGACTTGTTGAAGACTATGACAACCGTAAAAGAATTTTGGCAATATCCCTCTTCATGCCTCCCCACCAATATGCATCTCTCAAGTCTCTGTACATTTTAGTAGAACCAAGGTGGATAGAATAAGAAGCGTTTTGGGCCTCTTCAAGGATTCTCTCCCTCAAACCATTAACACAAGGCATATACAACCTACCTTGGTACCTAAGGGCATCATTTCCTCCTTGGGAGAAAACCTCCACCTTGCCCTCTTTTACTAAGGTACTCAATTCCAACAAGGAGGAATCAATATCTTTCTTTTCTTTCACCTCATCAACCAAGGAATACCTAGAACCATCAACAACAACAAAACCCCAATTACCAACCTCTTCCACCCTAACTCCAAATCTTGCCAGTCGATGCATCTCCCTAACCATCTCCCTATCACCGCCCTCAACATGAGCTAGGCTACCCATAGACACCCTACTCAAAGCATCTGCCACCATATTTACCTTACCGAGATGATAATGCACACTCATATCATAGTCCTTAAGAAGTTCTAACCATCTCCGTTGCCTCAAGTTGAGATCCTTTTGAGTGAATACATATTGTAGGCTCTTATGATTAATGAACACATCAACATGCACCACATACAAGTAATGACGCACAATCTTTAATGCAAACACAACGATGGCTAACTCAAGATCATGGGTAGGGTAGGTATTTTCATGCACTTTGAGTTGTCTAGAAGCATAGTCTATGACCTTACTATTTTCCATCAGCACACAACCCAAACCAACCCGGGAAGCATCACAATACACAATAAATCCCTCAAGCCCATCCGGTAGTGACAACATAGGAGCGGACACAATCTTATCTTACAATATTTGGAAACTCCTTTCACGTTCATCATACCACAAAAGCTAAGCCTTCTTTGGAGTCAATTTGTTCATAGGCAAATCTCTAATCAAATTAGTCTTCTTAGGATACACCTTAATACTATCCCCCGAAACCACATGTCCTAGGAAGGCAACCTCCCTCAACCATTATTCACACTTTTCATATTTAGGATATATTTCTCCTCCCTCAATCTTTGCAGCACAATCCTCAAATGAGCCCTATGCTCCTCCTCACCATGAGAAAAGATCAAAGTGTCATCAATGAAGACCATAACAAAAGAATAAAGGTAGGGTTTAAAGACCCTATTCATTAGGTCTGTAAAGATGGGCGGTGCATTGGGCAACCCAAAAGACATCACCACAAATTTATAATGCCCATACCTTGTCTAGAAGGTCATATTGGGAATATCACACTCCCCTACTTTTACTTGATGATACCTAGACCAAAGATCAATCTTAGAGAAATAGCTAGCCCCTTACAATTGGTCAAAAAATCATCAATCCTTGGAAGAGGATACCTATTCTTGATGGTGACCCTATTAAAATTCTGATAGTCAATACACATCCTAAGGGACACATCCTTCTTTTTCACAAACAACATCAATGCTCCCCAAGGTGATTGGCTAGGCCTAATCAATCTCTTCTCCAACAAGTCCCTCAATTGTTCCTTCAACTCTTTCAACTCTTCTGGGGCCATGCGGTAAGGGGGAATAGAAATAGGTTGAGAATCAGGGAAGAGGTCTATGCTAAAGTGTCTTTCCCTTTCAGGAGGAACACCAAGTAGGTCATTTGGGAAGACATCAAGAAACTCATTTACAATCGAAACCAACTTTATGGGAAGGACTTTAGACTCCGCATCACTAACCCTTACAAGATGGTAAAGACGCCCCTTAGAGATTAACTTACAGGCTTTAATGCATGAGCTGAATCTACCCTTGACCACCACATCTTGACTTTCCTACTCAAGGACGGGTTCATTTGAAAATTGGAATTTGAACCTACGGGTTCTACAATCAATAGAAGCATAGAATATATGCAACCAATCCATCCTAAAATAATATAAAATCAACCATGTCTAACTAAACAAGATCACAAGGCAACATTTTACGCAAGGTGGAAATAGCACAACTTCTATAAACTTTTCCTGCAACAATAGATGCAGCAATAGGAGTAGACACCTCATATGATAAATGAAATAACTCGGGGTCAATACGGAACCTTTTGGCAACAAAGTGGGTAACAAAAGAAAGAGTGGCACCCTGATCAATCAATGCATATACATCAAAGTCAATTATTTTCAACATATCGGTAACAACATCAGGGACTTCATCAAACCCTTGCCTCCCATGAAAAGCATAGAACCAGTTGTGCCTTAGGGAACCATCTTGTCAGCAACCTCTCCCTAATAGGACCGCATTAGAACCTTGTGGGTGAACTTGCTTTCCCTTGTTACGATTTCGAGGACAGACTATCGCCTCGTGTTCCATTTCACCACAACCATAACAAGCATCGATATTTCTCAAACATGGGCCACCATGACCCTTACCACACTTCTGACATACATCAATAGGAGCCATACTCCCACACCTTGGGCCCTCAAAAAATCATTGGCAACCCTCTTTTGAAAATAATGAGAAGATCTTTGGCCCTTATGAAATCGGCCACCCTTTTGGAACTTACCCTCAAAACGGGCCCTCATGGCCTCATGACTCCTTCTCCTCTTCCTTAATTTCTCCTCCTCAATTTCTCATCTTCCATTTGCTCGCCTTAGGTCATCAAACATGACAAGTTCGTGTCGTTAATCATCACGGCGAACCGACATTATTCACTAACCAAGTCGGAAACACCTGTCACAAATGTGATCATTCTCAACCTTGGGTCGGCAACCAAGTAAGGAGCAAACTTTGAAAGTTGGTTGAACTTGAGGGCATATTCCCTCGAACGCATTGACCCTTCTCTCAAATTGATAAATTCTACCAATTTAGCTTCCCTAAGCTCAAGAGGGAAGTACCGGTTAAGTAAAATCACTTTGAACTCTTCCCAAAGCACCACACAATTGACTACCTTATCTTCTTTCCATTGGTTGTATCAAATTTGTGCTACTTCTTTAAGTTGGAAGACCACTAACTCAGCCTTTTCTTCCTGCCTCACACCCATGATAGCCAATATCTTGTAGACCTCACCAATGAACTCTTGAGGGTCCTCATCTACCTTTGATCGATAGTATTCTGGGAGATTCATTCTCATGAAGTATCTCACCCAAGAAGCCAATGTTAGATCATGAGGAGCTTGGGCCCCTTCATTGGCTTGATTAGCCACAACTTGTGCAAGCAAAGTGAGAGCATCCCTAGGCTCTCCATTGGCCAGTTACTCCTCGGGTGTGCGGGTGCGTCTTCCCCTTGTATTGGACATGATCTAGAATAGCAAAGAACAATTGTTAGGGGGAAGAACTTACTTCAACTCTATAGCACGACTTAGAACATGAAGAAGGGAAACATGTCCAAAAACTCTCATAGCCTCCTACTCATTGTTGTGATAAAAAACACAACAATGAATAAGACTCTAATCAATGCAGTGTGTTGGGCTTTGAGGATCTAACAACCTAGTGTTATGATACCACCTTTTTCATGACCCAAGCCTAGGGCCTAGATGTGAAAGGAGAATGGGGAACCTGAAGGAACCCTAAACAAGCCTTGTAGCATATCATTACACATCCTTGGTCATGGAAGTAATAGAATACAATAAGAGTAGTAAGCTGGGACAACCGGGGCTAAGGGAACACTTTCATATCATAAACAACAAGAGTCAATAGAGTCCAACAACACCTCTACTACATAGATAAGAGTGGGGCACATGACAAAGAAACCGAGCTCACCCTTATAGCCAATGCATAAGTCAAATAGAGAAAGTCTTAATATAAAGCAAGAGATTATAAGTAACATCCTCGGAACGGAGGATTCACAAACAAGCTTGATAGAATTCATACTATCCACGTGGAGGAGGAAGATGATCAAGCAGTATATCAATTCCTACATGGTGACATTACATAGGCATTGACTATTGCGTTAGTACCTTTGAATGTACTAAGTGTGTCGGATGCAATACAACAATAGATAGGCATCACAATTAAAATGCTTAATCAGTCAATGGATGAGTATATGTCAATATGACAGGAATGGAAGGTGCTTTAAGTAAGTCATAATTTTATAGAACATAACGCATGTGTTGGGAGGGACCATTCTTAGTGCATTCCAAAGCCTACCACCTCCTTGGAGAGGTATATGAGGTACAAACCCCTTCATGAGGTTGACTGAGTACAAACCTCCCATCGGGTTGATGGGTACGAACCCCCAACATGGTTGACGAAGTAGAAATCACCCAATGGGTTTATGGAGTACAAACCCCCAACAAGGTTGATGGGTACCAACCCCAACAAGGTTACCCAGGCCCACAACCCCCGAGTTAGGTTTGGTCATCCCCAACACTATAGAGATAATATCATATATATATATATATATATATATATATATATATATATATACATTTCTCCCATCATCATATAGTCATCATATACATACAAGATC